>JAJNNQ010000008.1:6710000-6730000 GCA_027886175.1 Phylloscopus collybita
CTCTCCAAAAAGCAAAGTGGATGCTATTTATGTAAAGTCCACTCTCCTGGAGCTACTGTTTTGCTTACACATGAGTCCAACACTGATTTTATACTGATTCAAATACCTTGCCTTTCTAGTTTTGCAAGTTGCATTTTAAACCCAATGCTAAGCTATGATTATAGTAGAAAGCATCAACTGAAAATTCCAAAAGTTAATAAATATTCAGATGCCCTGATTTTATGATCAACCAATTTTTTTTTCCAATTACATATTTCTCCAAGAATTTATATTGGCTTTGTGAAACTAGAAACTTTTCAGATATCTAAATCAATCTTAGTGTTACTGTGCAGTATTCTTTAAATTAAATTACAGTACAGATATCAGATTCTAGCAGTTCTTTTGCTGCAATGAGATAATTTCTGGAGGCAAGACACCTGGCCAGGATAGAGTGGTGATTAATTTTATGTGTTTAGGGTGCAATCATCACTCAGAAAAAGGCTTAGGGTTTGGATGATGGATGACGGGTAAAGTGCAGGCTGATAGGACATGGCCCATGAATCTGTTCTACATCATCAGTTCCTTTGATCACTGGCAGAAGTTCAGAGATACTTCTTTGCATCTGTCCAAAATAAACAAGGCTACCATATACCTTTTGCAAGATCACTTTTAAATCCAGGCTTATTTGTAGGGGCGAAAACACCTTTATTTTTCTCAGCAATGGCTGAGGGAAATAAAAACAAACACTTTGTCTTGCATTTACATGCTCTTTTACAGGCAAAAATACGTTGAGTGTGTGTGCATCCATGTCCAAACACACATATACATATATATTTAATGAAAGATGATAGCGTAAAAGCAATTTTTTCCCTTGCAAACTGATACCTGTGTTGACACCATAGAGGGGATTCAGCATAGCTGCTGAAAAACAGTGTTATACAGCCTGTCATGAGAAGAAAGCCCTAAGTTATAGCAATGCTATGCAGCATTTCTTCTTCATTAGTAATGGTGGTGTGACTACAAATTGTTGGGAATCTTTCTCACTAGTGATAGCAAAATGAACTGTGTAACCAAAATAATTTTGATTCATAATTCAGAAGAGTTAAAGGGTGAAGAGATAGAGAGGATTTGTGCCAACGTACACATTATATTTTTTGTATCCCAATTAACAAAATATCATTTGATAATTGGAAGCAAATGCTTCTTTATCATCTGATTTCTACTTTTCTTTACCCAATGCTGTCCCCTGCAGGGTGTAAGAAATCAGATCACAGAAGTACTCAGAGGCTAAAATTATTTTTTTTTTTAACCCAGGAGTAAGAGAGGAATAGCTGAATTAACATCATGTTCTATATCAGAATTCATTATCAAGCCAGCATGGTTTATGAAAAATCCTTTCAGAAGCTTGACTGGGTGCTGTGATGGACATTCCTTGAATATTCTTATATCTCATGGCACATGTGCAACACTTCTTTCCATAGGTGTTATGAATTCCTAGTGCTCATGCTGATATTCTGTCTGTGGGCAATAAGATGTTAAGCATTTCTTTTATATGTCTCATCAGCTGCACTTGGACAAGCAAATCAAACAGAACACATAAATTATAAAATACCTCTCAATGGAATTTCTTACCATATTATAGAATGAGAAGTAAAGGGTATCCAAGACTGCTCTGTATATGTAGAAAATACTAAGCTACTAGTATGCTTAAAAGGAAGGTGACCCTCATAAAAGAATTACAACTCCTCTCTAAAAGGACATTAAAAAAAGTAAAGGGAAGCATAAAGGTCTGGAGAGCTGATTAGATTTCATTAATAAGATCATCTTAGTACCAGACAAAAACAAAACATGGAGCTTAAAAATAAACCTCTGGGAGCATTTGTTATCACATAGAAATCATACTCACATGATTGCTGTCTCCTTACTCAGCTGGAAAACTGCTTTATCTGACTAAGTGCAAATACTGAAATGCTCATTAGCTCTCTTGAAACACCTTGACTTGTCTTTATTGAGTTGCATTTCATCCATAGCCTTTGCACCTGGGGGCACACAATAAATTTTTCTTCACAAAGGGTTTCTCAAGAGTGGTATGACTGTTCCTTTTCTCCCCAGAGTCTGAACGCATTGCATCATCTTCTATCATATTTACAAGCCTGGGGCCCAGGATGAAGAATTGTTTAGTATCTCCAAACCAAAGCTTGCCACGTAGCAGATCAAATTGTTGTTGCTTTGCCACTGAGCTGACTCAGTACTTGCTTGTTTGATATAAGGCACAGTTCCACTGTGAAAAGTTATTGTAAAAATGGTATTTTCTTCTGCAGCAGAGCTAGTTCCTATGTGTACGAAGAATTATACGTGCTGACTCAAGTGACAAAACATAAGTATTTACTGCTTCAGGTCTTGCCAGATCTGCAGCATAAAGGCAGAGGAGAGAAAGCAGATTAGGATCCATTTATACTCCTTTCCAGGATTCTGTGTGTTTAGTCTTTGCAAATTCAGGGAGAACAACTGCATCCCAGAGCTATTTATAGGAGTATAATTTGGCCTCTACTGCTGGTGAGTAGCCGTAGAAAGGAAGCATTTTGGTTTCTCAGATAGTGAGAAATGTGGAAACGTCACAGACAAAAATCCCATAATGAAATTGTAATGTGAAACCAAGTAGATCAATACTTTATACTCTTCCGTACCATATTTTACCTATAGTGACATGCACAGTTTGTGGCTGCAGTAGATTTTTTTGTGGCATCCTGGGTTTCTAAACTTTTCTCTTGGATTAAACATCATCTTACTATCCAGATGTAGTAGGAAAATATTTCTGCTTTTGTCATTATTTACCTCTTCTTTTAGAATAAAGCAGAGTGCCAATTTCTTTGTATTACCCAGCTAACTATCACATCATACTTTCGGAGCTAATTTTTGCCTCAATGTCGTGGTCTGTTAGCACACAGAACTTCCCTTCAGTGACTCTGGTCTGTCCCCACTGAGCCATCCTAAGGGTTGGTGAGGGCTTCCTCCTTTGGCTGTCTTACACAATCAGTATGTGAAGCTATGAAGGGAGCTCATAAGGAGTTACTGAGTTCATAAGGCTGAGTGTTGGTTTTAGCATGTTCACAGTGTCTGGCTTTATTGCTTTAGCTTGTCTAATCCAGGGAGAGAAGTTGTCTCTCTATTTTAAAGTGACACTGACGCTTATATGAGAATGACTTGGACCTGTGTTCCATCAAAAAAGGAAGTGGTTAGAGCAAGCAAAGGAGCAAGAAGATTTTCTTGAATATTTCAGCTACTTAAAAGAGAATTTTTAGCCATTGTCTTAAATTCCTAGTGGCTACTGGATGATCAGATTGCCAGTCATATCTGCTGGTTACTTTTGCAGTTTTTGCAGTGAAATTGTCACCTTTTCAGAGCAGTTTGTGGTGCTGTCTTTTAAGTTCAGTAGAACAAAAATCAGTGGGAATATGGCAGCTTGCCTGATTAGTCCAATAACTTGCTGTATTTCTTTGAAGCAGTAAAAGTTTAAATAGAATTTATGGTTACTGAATTCTCAAAGATTGTTTTAATCAAAAGACAGTGGCTATCAACAAGCCATGCTGTGGTATTTGAAATAAACACTGGCCTCTGTGCTGAAATATCTTAGTGCTAGGAAGAGAAGGAGTGGCTTTTCTTGGCAGCTTTGGAATTTTCTGGCCTAGTCCAAAAAGTTAACTTAGATTGGCCTCAGGTTATATTTATTCCTCCCCTTGTAACTAGAACTAGGTTCTTCTTTAAGAGAGTACAGTCTTAACTAATGGTGAAGCTGATTGTATTTACAACCTTTGGTATATTCTATTCAATTCTAAAGCAAATATCTATAAATTAAAGCAAAACCTCATTGTTATAGAGAGAAAAATATGAATAAGAGACAACTACATGAAGTGTATATATGAGTAAAGGGCAACTTACCTCCTAGGTCCCAGCACTTAGAAGCTCACTAACTCTGTGCAGTGTAAGATTTACAAATAATCCTTGGGAAGGGGCAGGGGGAAGTTCCCTTGACTTTTCTTAGAATAGAAACTGAAAGTTTTAAGGCTTCTCTCTAACACGAGGCTAAACTACAAATTATCAGTTATTTTTTGAACTTGTCTTTTAAATAACCCTTTAGGTATTGTAGCCTGAGCAACAAATGTTTTATTGATTTGTGTTTGTGGATGGATTGTGCTTCAATATATTCAGTTAATATTGCCTAGTAAATTTTTTCTGAAAATACAGCTATTCTTGTAAGCTCTTGAGTCTGGTTTAGCTCAATCAGTAGTTTATCAAAATCTTATGATGCATTTCCATAAGAAGGAAGAATACTGCCAGCAAGAGCTGTGTGATTGCCAGCACTCACCATTTTGTTCTGCTGTGTAGCAGTTGAAGTCACATCTGTAGGCTGTACTTGCTCCTGAAATGTATGAACTCATAAGCCAAGATGGAGACTGGAGTGCAAATTCACTTCCTGATGGTTAACAGTGGTTAGTCCAAAGACGCTGAGGAGAATCCCTAATTCCACTAGAGTTTTACCTTCTTCTGGAAACCCTTTTGTTGTTTGCAGGCCTGATTCAAAGGGATAATAGGAACTTGAAATACAAGTGTATTTGAGAAATGCACATCTACACTACAGACACATAAGCTTGACAATCTTTAGGAGCTGTCTGATGACTTTCTACAAAGCAGCTCGACCCCCTACTGTTATTTTTTTTATTTGTATTTACTTTATCACACAAAAAAGCAATCATGTTACTCTGTCATACCAGTTATTTTATAAAAGTAGACAGAGCCATGTAGCAGCTCAGTTATTTTATAAAAGTAGACAGAGCCATGTAGCAGCTCAGAAGGGCTTAGAGTCTCTTGAAAAGACACAGCACATTCTTCCCTTGAGGTCTGAAGTTATTGGGACAACAGAAATGCTTAGATTTTGTTCTTTTAAATCTGGGTAATAGAACAATAAAGCACAATAATAACAAAATAGTCTTGAAAAGATCTAATACCTAAATATGTCCTTGAAAAATATCATCATACTTTTATAATATCACCTACATTAAAAGCTCAACATCATGTTACACAGGAGACTTGACTTGACAGCATATATCCATTTAAATTGTTGCGAACTTACTTAGTCAATGCAATATAAAACTATCTTCCATGTTACTGTTGGTGATCATTCTGCTGCATTTATTTGGATGTCAAAGGGACAGGCCATTAACCTAGGGGTAAGCTAATTATTTAAGGAACTTTTCTTGTTTTGTACAATGAAGCAGTATTCTTGAAAATACAACACAAACATAGATATCTGTGTCAGATGGTAATGGTCCATTTCTTCTAAATATGAAAATGTAATTTTAGCATTCAAACCATCAAAACAGTGGTAATTTAAAATAAAACAAGGACAACCATCATTAAATGGTTGTGTTTCTGGACTTAGATTGATGCTTAACACATTGATCTTCTTCAATAGAAGCTTTCCATATTCCATCTGTTAGAATCTTTGACCTTTTCTTAACACCATTAAAAGATAAAATGTTAATCTACTGAAAAAAGATGCATGACCTTTTAAAAGTGAGCTGTACCACTTTACAGTCTGCCATCATTAAAGAACTTTATGCTCAGGAGCCACGCATTATGTGTATCATAGCAATATAATTGTTTAGAATAATGTAATTGTTCAACCAAGAAGATGTATACCACACAACATAAATTAGAACTAGAACTATGTGAACGTTGAAAACCCAATCAAAATAACATGTCAGATCGAGTCTTACCTTCAGTTTTAATCAGCCTCAACCTTGAATTTATTTTTTTATTAATACGGTACAGTGCATGCCTAGAAGACACAATTTTAACAAAGAAGAAAGGTACTTTGGAACAAATGAAGCCACATCACTGGCAAAGGAAGATGCTTATCTTGCTTTCTTTTAAATCACCTTTACTTATTTTTTCAGTATAAGGAAATAACTGGACACAAATATTTTATATTTTACAAGGAATTTCAATAGCAAGGAAAATCATGGAAATGGACTTAACTTGTGTTTACTAAATCTGAATTATCTTAAACTTGACTTCTTAAAAAAAGTGGTGGCCACAATTCAGAACAGTGCTAAAACCTGGTTTAAATCCACTTCAGTATCAGATAGTAATTAGTTTTTAATATGGGCTAGTTCCAAATTAAGAATTAAATGAGAATGAAAAAAATTAATACATGACAGGCTCAGATGACCTAATCTTATCTTCTGGAAAGGTGTAAGTTTTAGATGAAGCTCATCAAATTGTTTTGAGGACACAACTATATTGTAGTGTGTCTACTCAATAACTACTTAACAGAGGATAATAGAAAGTTCAAGTAGCTTCTGCATTTGAATATGTTTTGCTAATACCTTTTATTATATAAGTTAAAAAGCCTTTCTACAGATGAAGGCTCATATTCTTCTATTTTAACCTAAATTCTGTTCAAGTCCCTAACTTACTCCATTTTCCATGGTAAAACCAGTGAACTTAGACTGGATAATCTGGGGTTGGAATATCCTCTATGCATGTTTTTCCAGTGAAATTTACTCCTTAATGTAAGCAGTTGCATGCAAAATAGAAATGCAAGTGTTCTAATACAGCATACATTTAGGTCCCGATACGAATATTATTTCCTTGTATTATTAGGTTTAGCACTGTCACTGCAGTGAGGCCTCTTAGACAGCCCTAATGCAATGGGTGCATTTAAATCAGTAATTTAGGGCACAGAAGTGATTTTTCCTTTGTGATTTTGCCTTGCACTTATACCTGAAGGCAGGTGGTGTGTGCCCAAAGCTGTTTCCTACCTCATGAAACTGAAGCTGAAGTCATTTGCTGAATTACCATCTTCAGTGGTAACGAGGACACGCAGTCCTGCAGGATTTAGCTCTCCACACATGTATTGCATGCCTAGGAATGGAAACTGGCTTGAACTTCATTGTTAGAAATTTGATAATCTGCATAATAAGGCAGAAAGCAAAGGAGAAATCACAGGCTTTGCTAAGAATTTTTGGCAAGTTGAAAGTTTTGGCAAATTTCACTCACTTTCAGTGAAAACTTCATATTCTGTTTTCTGATTGCATTGCTACACTAGTCCTGTCCATTTAAGTATTGTTCCTGTTAAATAAGCAACACCCCATTTTCGTACAGGCCAGGCATTTCATCTTTGAAGTTAGTAGCCACTTTTTTTGTCAAGCTCTTCCATTGTTTAGACCTGCTTCCCAGTCCCAGCCCCAGTTTATCACACCGCAAATTTCCTCTCTCACATATTCTTCCCTCTAGGTCATTGATAGTGAAAGCAAGCAATATGTTTCCTGGTGTTCAACCATGTGGCACTTCACTAGTCACATAACACACTAGATAAGGAGATGACAGTCTGTGCTGCTCTGAATAGCATATGTGCATGCCATCTAAAAGCCAGGAGCCCGAGGACATGGATACAGCCAACAGAGGGAGTCAATGGCAGCAAAGCACTGGCCATTCAACCCCTGCTATGGAGAGGAGAAAAACGGGCAGCTTTGCGTTTATGGTTAAAGGGAAGATTTCAGCCTGTTTCCTGTTAGTCCTTAGGCATCGTTTGGAGGCCATGTGCTCCTCTTCTTTCAAGCTGGAGGTTGCCTACGTGACACAGGTTTGGTCCCAGCCCAGCAGGAGCTGGTGCCTCACTAGAATGTCAGCTGTTTTGATAAAAGTTTGGTCCTTTTAACGATTTTTTATGTGTACAGGGAAGATCTGATCTGTAGCATCTGCCTTTTTGTCTACTAAGTATAACTATCAACTAACATAAAGAAGCTGTAATTGCTATCTAATTAGAATTACAAAATAAGGCCTAGTTTGTGGGGAACCCCTGCTTGCTCCATCTTTTACAGTGCAGTAGTAATGTTTAACATCTCTTCTGCCTGCTCATAACTTGGTACCCAACATAGCTAAAATTATATAGATCTCATCAACCAAAGTGGCATTCCCTTCAGACTAAAAAAGTCCTAGATCTCAGCATTGGTGAATATAATAAAGAGAAAGAGTCTTTTCTCTTTGACAGAAGCAAACTGTCACAGTAATAGTAAAATGAGACACAGAAGAAAAAAAAATTCAAAATATTCTTAGACACATTCAGGCAACATGTAAATAGAATAATAAATCTGGCAAGAAAGATCTGTTTATTTTTCGCACAAAAGGGCTAAGAACTTGTTTGGGGTTGTTTTTTCCATTTTAAAGCACGAATTTCTTTTTCTTCCACCTGAAGTCTGCACAGTATTCCACAGAGCAGCTGTCCACAGCAAGAAACTCATCATTCACTCTCTGATCAGCACATACAGTAAGTGACATGAAACTCTGCTTAATTCTCTTGTGTCTTCATGAAATAATTTCTTCACCAACTAAAGAAATCCGCTGTTTACCATAATCTCAATTTAACACGTTCTCTCACTGTTCAAAAGTAACTGTCTGCATTTGAATGGGGTTTGCAAAGCAGAAGTAACTGCCAGGGAAAACTAAACAAGTCTTGTCTCTTCCTTGAAAGCTGAAAAAGGCTTTAGGTTTTTTTTATCACAGTGACAGGTTACATGGTAAATAAAGTTTGAGATCTTTGCTTTGGCCATTTAATACAAGAATTGGTTAGAAGTGAACAAAGCTGAAGGGTGCAAAGCTCGAACTAAGCCCAAGTTACACATTAGGTCGGTTGTTGGGAGACAAGTGGCACATGCCTGAGGGGGTGGGTCGGTGGGGCAGGCTGCGGGTGCTGCTCCTCACTTACAGAGGAAGCCCCTTCAAAATAATGAGCTTTCGGTTAATGACCACTACGGAAAAGAGGCCTTGGGAAACATTCCACTCCTTGGAAGCTAATTTGTTTGGTTTGTGTAACCTAGAAAGCAGCTGGGAGGATCCCAGCGCCATCAAAGCTGGGAAGAGTCCCACCTTGCCTCGCATTACCATGCACAGCAGAGGATCACTTAAAAAAGATTTCCTCATTCGCATTGGAATCAGATACAATATCTTTTAATCAGCAATCAAAACAAAGGCCCTGTTAGTATTGCGAGATTAGCTAGATTTCTACAGATTTGTTCTGAAGTTAATGAAATTGCATCCAAATGAAACATGAGATATGAAATGTTCTGCAGGAGTTCAAAGCTTGTGACGGCAGCTGCACTCCCCAGCAGCCTGTACAAGCCCTGCGAGCACTTACCTGGGAACCTGTTCTTGAGGAAAACCTCCCTTGCAACTCTCTTCCCCTGACTCATAAGTTTATGATTCGAGGAAATTCGCATTTGAAAATTTAGAACTACAGTGCACAATGGTTTCATGTCATAGCTGGATTGAACTAAGAAAAAGCATTGTGTTGGAGGGTAGGAACCTCTTTTTGTCTTTTGTGTTTATATCACTGTGTTGATTTACTGCAGGTAAAAAAAAAAATGGTAATGTAAAATCCTTGTGTAATTTTTCTGAAACAGGATGAGTTTTCACATGATGTGAGTAGCATTGTACTAACTGCAGAATGCTTAGAGGAAACTAAACTAAGTTGAAGGAATTAATATTCCATCAAAGGGTCGGTACTTGCCTCAATAAGATATTTTTAGCATTTTTGGATTTTGATATATGTGTCTTTTTTTCCCAAGAGAACAGGAAAACTGCTTCTCACCACTTCTTTCATGTTAGGTTGTTTACGGCAGACCGTTGCATTAGGTCATGTAGCATTTGATCCACTGCAAAATGAACAATGATTTGAATCATTCATATGTTTCTTTTGCTGCCTCTCTTTGGTCAGGTGAATGTAATTTTCCTACCAGTACCCAAGTACATACCAGAGTTAAAAGCTTTCAGGTAAGCCAGGTATGTACCTAATCAGAATTCTCTTGCCTGGGCAGAGCTTTCGATGCAAGAAATAATGTTTTTAAAGCATATTGACATATGCATTAAATGAAAAGCACGCATAGTATTGAAGTGCTCTATTTCCCTAGAAAAGGAAGAGAATAAGTCTTAATTTTCCTTTAGGGCAAAGCTTTAATAGAATTGCTGCTAGTTCATAGTCTTCCAGTTATTGTTTAAACCCCATAAGATACTTAAGGCTTTGAGTGTTTATACCAAGAAAAGAAAAATATGAATTCATTCTCGAGCTCAGATTTGGAGCTAATAAAGTTATTCTGATTTCTACTGTGTTTCTTGCCCACGAGCGTTACCCTCTTTCTATTTTTTAGCTGAACAGTTTTAGTGTCTTGGGTGTCTTGTACCTTATGGAAGTTGGGAAGGAAAATCAAAGGTCACAAGGAACGCGGAAAAAGGTAATTAAATAATTGCAGCAAGGAAAACAGAAAAAAAGAAAGGGAACAGAGGATACAAACAGAAGCTATAAAAGTAGTTCTCTGCAAATGTTTTTTATTGTCATGTAGGTGTGTCTGTGTGGTTGAGTGATTTTCCTCAGTAATCTGCTTGTTTTGTTGGTTTTACAGTTTTTGGTGAGATGATCTCTGAATTTTTCTCAGATTCTCCCTGTTCCCTCCAAGATGGACACAACTTATCATTTTGCCATTATCCATCCTCAGTGATTCCAGGACTTCTGTGTTTTCTTAACAAGACAGACAACTTCTCACACGATTTTATATGTACTTGGAATTAAATCTCATTTCACCTCTCTCACGGCTACTAGGCATAGTATTTCAAAGTGGGATCTTCAGCAGCTGAAATTTCAGATCTACAGTGCCCAGTAACTTGCAATATCCCAGAGCCTGAGTGGAATCTCACTCCGTCGGTATTATTTTACTACATCATGCAATGTGCAAGAACATGCCAATCTGGGCAGAGGAGAGGAAAGCATGTAGTCATTTTAGCAGCTTCTGTATCCTCTCTGACTGAATTGGAAATTAATGTGAATTTTGTGATAAAATTATGTGTCACACTTATAATTTGAAATGTGGTAAAATATGGGTGTATAGTATGGGTGAATAAATAGAAATCTGATTGCACTTTTAACTCAGGGAATCTTACGATGCTATCAAGTTTGGCAGATGTGTATTTTTATCTACAGCTGTCATCTGCTGCAAAACATCTGGATTTTAGAGGGTCAGCTTTTAGACAATGAGAGTGTACAACAGATACTACAGACTCTTTATAGCTAACCAGTTTGAAAACAAAAGTGTATCAGCCTACTGAAAGAGTTTGCAAACCTGTCCTTAAAACAAAATAGGGTTTTTTGGTGGCTAAAACAAGGGGCACGTAAATATCAGTGCTTTTGTCCATTTTCTCTTGTGTTTAAGAATTCAGTGAAAGGTACACTTTTTGCAGTGCCTTTGCTTATCGTATGACTAGGCTTTAGATAAGTTGTAGTAATGTTTGGGCTCTGTATTTGATTTCTAAGTTTTGAGATGAGATTCTGCACATCCATAGCTTGTAAGAAGAGCCAGACAGACAGCAGAAGGGTTGATGTCCTTTGTGGAGCAGGTACAGCATGTTGCTTTTTTACCTCATCAATGCACTTCAGTCTCAACACACTCTCAACGTGGAGAGTCCCAGTTTGTTTCCCACATCCTCCTGTCCTTAAAATCTGGGCTGGGCTGGGCAGTCTGGGTTCCCGTTAGTTCTAGCTGGTGATTGAGTGGGCAAACCTGCAAAATAAGCAAAGTAGACGTAGACAAATAAAATTTTTTCTTGGGCACTTGCAAGGTCCTATGAATCTCCTGCTAACAAACCTTTCTCAGCTTCATTGAAAAATGCAGGGAAATCAGGTTTTAATCAGGGGAATGAGACATTATGGTGTGTATTTCCAGGTCTGAAATGAAAATATATTTTTTAAAGAAGAAAATTAAATGTTATTTCAATTTTCTTGTGCTGACCCTTTAGGACCATACTGAGCTCCAGCATGCTCGCCAGGCAGTCTGTACAAATATTATTATTACTTAAATAGAGTCTGAATCATTACCTTGTGTTTTCACTTTGTAGTGAAGTGATTTAAATATAGTTTTCTTATGTTGGGATCCTTTGACAAATGCATAAATAGTTAGCGCATTGTTAGCAACAGTGAAAAGGAAATGGATGCCTGGCAGGAGGAAGGGCAAATAATTTTCTCATGCTTGCTGTGCTCTTTCTGTAGTGTAAATCAACTCTTCTCCTCTGAAAGTAAAAACTTATTCCAAGATGTCAACAAAAGTAAAGTAATTAGGAAAGGAAATGTAATTCCTCTCTGCTGCTCCTCCCTCACACACATTAGTAAATGAAAGCTATTTAAAGACACAACCTGGCATAGACTAATTGGAGATGAGTCATTTGGGACCTGATCCTGGAAATGCTTACTCAAATGAGTAGCCCTTTGATTGTTCGCCTGGGTCAGTTTGGAGTGCTCGTGCATGCTGCAGGATCAGGGAGGAGCAGGGTCAGTTCTGCAGGGTGCTGAGCTCTCCAGATCTGAAAGGCTCCTGAGCTGGCCAGCTAGCCCCAGTGGGAAGATGCCTGTACTTGGAGTTAACTGTTCTATTGGATCACAGCCAGTTTGGTCAGTGTCTCCCAGGACTAAACCCTGAATGCTTAACTTTAAATGGAATAGGGATATTATGAGGCTACTTTGATTAATTAATCTCATTTGGAATTAAAGAAACAACTAGAAAACTGAAACACACCACAAAACTTTCCCACAACCACTTCTGCTTCTGCTTCATGTCTGCCATAAAATTAACTACTGTAATATGCTTTTTCCACAATTTAGTTCTCAGATACTTTGCTGCAAAGGAAGCTGTAAAGCTCAAAGGCGTATTTTTTCTTAGTGTTAGCGATTAATATGCTACTAGTCTTTGCATAAATAAGTTGTCTATTTTAAAGCAACTCAAATGGGCTATTTCATTTTATATGACTGTTAATTAAGATGTTGATTAGCCCTACTATTGAAGCATTGAAACCCTTTCTAAAAGAAATGGCCACTGTTTCAGTTTTATTTTAATTAGCTGGACTTTGAGGTTATTTACTACAGTGTCAGCTACCAAAGTAAAGCTATTTAATTTGATGTTCAGTCCAAGGCAGGTAGCACACAGAATTCCACATTTGCCTGTAACCACTGCCATTAACAGCAGTATGATTTAAGGTCATTTAAGAGTCATCAACCTCACAGATGGTAAAATGCGAAGTATCTAAAAGGGAAAATAACAATTGTTGTCTTGTCAAATAAAATCCGAACATTGTATTTTTCGTGAACACCCACTAGCTTCCAGCAATTTTATACAGAATGTGTTTCCCTTTGGGCGGAGAGTGTTAGGTCTTCCCTTTTATGTATCCTTCCATTGAGACATGCTAACCCCCTCGGGAGGTGAAACCCACCCAGATATTTGTGATTTTAAAACTTCATTTGCGTCACTTGCAACAGAGATGGATCATTATTCTGGGATAAAATCACATCCTGCACAGTGAAAATAACAGGCAACATTTGACCTGAAAAGGGAAAGAGGAAAAAAAAATCCCCAATAACTTTAAAGTGTTAAAAGAAACAGACAGTGTTAAAGCTGCTTCAGGAAACAAATTCTCCCTGTAATGCAGTGTAATTACGATCTTTTCTAAGCTAAGTATAGTACCCTAGAGATTACTATAAGTAACTTATAATAGAATTTTTATTAGTGGTAGTAATTTTTTATGATAATTAGTGTAATCTGCAGCCAATAAAATCAGAAGATATATAGTTATCTCTTTTACACCAGAAACTATTCTTCAGACAGCTGAAACATTAGAAAAAAATATATTATTTTATGATCATTATACACCTTTATGTTCTGATTATTTGTTATTTTTTTAATAGCTCTTTCCATTTAATGGTGAAAAACATGAGGCATACTCAGGAGCCAGCATAAAGCAACCAGATTGGGGTAAGCATCTGGCATTTTGTTTCCTTGGCAATCCTTATTCCATCTGATCTGAAACCTCATCCTTTGTGGAAGTTAGTGAGTTTTAGGTATTTCTTCTAGATGATGGGTGACGCTTGCACAAGCCCTGTCCTCACAATGAGATTTTGCCTTTCCTTATTGACTGAATCCAGAGCCCTGGCTGTGCACAGGGTCTATATATCTTTGGGACTCTCTTCTGCTGCTCCACAAAAAGAACATTTTGACTGAATGGATCTGCTACTACTTCTAAGCCAGTGGGTTTGCTGGAAATACAAAGAAAGAGAACAGTTCCAAATAAACCTAAGGAAGGACTAACTGCAATTCTCTGTTAGTGTTCCAAATCATACTCTCAGTTTTTAGTTTTCTTCTCTGTCAGAACCCTCCAGGCTGCATGGATGAGATGGAGCTCATAGGCTGTCAAAGCTGGCATCATACATGCCTAGAATTTCTTAGGCTTGGACTTCACTCAAGGCTGTTTGAATATACATAAAGGCTATGAAGAGAGATTGCTGTCTTCCACTTGAGGAATGGCATAAATTCTCCTGGGCCTTTTGGAAATTATTCCTGCAAAAGGAAGTCAGAAGACTGTTGCATTCTCCTAGGCTTTTTAGACTTGGTTTGTCCTAAATTAAGAAAGAGAAGGGGAAAAGAAAAGGGGGAAAAGTTATGGTCTCACTCCTTAGAGGCGCTGAGATTAGTATTCCCAGCAACTGTACAGATACTCATAATCTATGTTCTTAATCTTCTATGCCTTTATAAGCAGTGACTCAATGTTGACAATTGACATATTGTCTCCAGTGTGTGACTTAGTGTCTCTTGAGATGCATGAGGTAGAGCCAGCTCCTCAGAAGTTTGTCCACATTCTGCAAATATGGGAGGACATCACTGCTTGCTGTTACCTATGATCCATATTTTGAGAGTACTCCAGTGATCATAACTAATGCAGCATGTATTAATCTGGCTTATTTTTAACTGTGTAGTTCACAGACCTCCTTAGACAGTCCGTGACACAAACATGTTCATCGAAAGACAAAGACATTGGTTAATAAAGATGTTCTAATGATGTTTCCTAGACGTGCTGTCAGTACATTTTGTGTGGAAATAAGATAACTGGCTGTTAAATAAGCAGTTGCTTCCTTCATGTCCAGGAAACCTTCACTTTGTTATGAAAATGGCCAACCTTTCTTGCCTTGCCTCTGTTTTCCCCCACTGGTCTTTGCAAAGGTAGCACTGTACAGACCTTCAGCCTTCAGGTAGATTCCAGTCCTGCTCAGCCAGGAAGCACACAGGCTGTGAAAACGACACCTTGGCGGTGGAGCTCCTGACAGTGGATAAAGCATCAAGTTTCCATGCTGATTCTGCTGGATTCCTGTGTGCCAGCACTTAGAGACTGTTGACCGTGAGGTTTCTCTGACACTCTTGTGAACCCTCACAGGGACAGATGGATTTGCTCTTGAATGGCTCCATTCTTTTCTCTTTGTGAATAGAGCGGGCAATGGTTAATTTGCCCTGACTGCTGTCATGCACCACAGGCTTCTGCTTTGTCACCCCTCCTGCTGACCATGGCCTCAAGGGCAGGAGGTCTCATATTCTGAAAACGTGTGTACTTACTGTATGTGTCCAGCTTGTCTTTTGGGAGGAGTGTCGCAGCTGAGCACAGATGGTGCTCTTCCCCTTGCTGTGCTTCAACCTGAGACTTAAATAAGAGGTTTCCAGCAAGCTGACTTGGTAGATGCAAGACAATGTTTAACTCATGGGAGTTAGAGAAAGGAAATTCGTGCTCCACCTACACTGAGGAATCTTACCAAAAGCTGTGTTAGCAAAAGTGATCACCCATGGGTTCTGCAATGTTTTGAATTCCTATAGGAGACATTTTTCGTGGGTTTATTAACTTTTAAGCTGAATTGCTGAAATGCATTGTACCTAAGTCTGAAGAATACCTGGAAAATTGGAGGGCAAAGCAGTTTCTTTCTCATGTGGTCTCTTCAGAGTATGCCTTGCTTGCAGCCTACTCTCGAAGTTCTCAAATTGTGCAACAATGCCTAAGCATTTCCAAGTACAAGTAAAAATGAAGGTTTTAGCCATCAGCCCCAATAATATAGCCTACCTCCTTCATTTTTTGTCCCATCTCCAAGTCTGGATCAGCTAGCATTTGTCATTTGTAAATAGTTACTCAGAGGTCTCTGTTCTTTTACTGCACTCAAAAATCACTGTGTATTCTTCCACCAGCTTGCTGACTTCGAGTTACATAGCAATAAAACTGTTTTCCAGGATTAGTTTCTATGGGTTGATAGGTCTGAAGGATTTTAGGCAAAAAGGGTTATAGTGTCAATTTTAGAGTCTGAATACCTTATTAGCAGATGCTGGATTGTGTGGTAATTTGTTGAGAGGTTAAAACAGATGCATAGCACCCTCTCAGATAAATAAAGCTTAATTTGTAATTTCCACCACAGGCAGATCAATCTGTGTAATTTAAGTGACTGAATTTTTATAGTTGGTGTGAAAGGAAAATACATTTTATTTAGAATAGGAGCAGTAAATTGGTAATGCAATTTGTGCTGTGAAAATTAGTCACTGTATTCAATTGTGCATAAAAACCCACAGTCTTTTGAACAGAACCCATAAGTTGTGCCCTAAAAAAATTTAAAATAATCCAAACATTCAGATCTTTGAAGACACTCCTTTCTGTGACTTGTGTTAAACTTCAGGGGTTGTTTTCCTTGCTTTTCAAGGAATTTGGCATGTGCCACAACACCACATCTGGTAAAGGTTTAACTGAAAAGTTGCTTGTTTCTAAATTCAAATCTTAATTTTTCCAGTTAAAATATGTATCCTGTGGCTCATGGTGTTCATCCATTCTACTACCAGGACGGTAACAAATCATGCTACTTGCCTTTCAAGATGAATATCAGACAAATGCACTGTGCTATGTACACCACTACCTAGAAACCATAACACAAGTGATAAATACCAGAAGGTTGGCAGCGGGGGGAGTCTCCTCAAAGAAAATTTATACTAAAAATGTGTGAGATTAGTGGCATCATTGTCAAAAATATGAAATCTTTATCCTCCTTGGAAATACACTGGTAAGCAGACCCTGAGGAGAAGAAAAAATCAGCAGCCTAAAGCAAAGTCTGTGGCCTCAGCCGAGAAATCCGGGTCACATCTGACACCCGTTGAAATCCACACTCATGAATCCAGTGGACTTTAGGCTGGATTCCTAAACACCAGAAAAATGGTTTAATTCAATGTGTCATCTCCAGGGAAGGGTGAGAAGACATCTGAGATGGAAACAGAGACAAATGACTCTTCCCTTGAGGTAACATCAGATACAGGAGAAGCTCCCCTGTGCTGCACTGGAGTCCAAGGTAATACCAGTTACCTTGGTCTTACTAGTAAACACCTGAAAGGTGATGCAGTTTCGATGACTATAATTTCAGTGCTGAAAACAACCAATATAAAACACTATAAATTAATTGATCTCAGCATTAAATTTGATCTAACTCAACTGTATTTTGATTTTAAGGAGTTAATTGCAGTCAGAACCTCCTAGATGTTTTCTGAAACAAAAAATTCAGCGAGGGAAATGTTTTCTTTTTCACATGACTGTCAATGTTTTTTATTTTCACATGTTAGAAAAATGTTCAAAAAATATATTTCTGCAAAATGAAGTATTTCAGTGTGGGTTTTGCCTCTTCTCTTTCCCCTGTTCCCATTCTGCACTTTTGAAACAGGTGGAAGAAAGCAAAATTTTTCTTCATAGTATTTCTTTCTTTTGTTCAGAATTTTTTCCATCTCCCCTGCAATATCCTCGAAACATTAATGGAACATTTTGCAGTGAGGCTTTATCCAGAAAAAAAAAATGTCAAAGAATTCTAAAAATAAGAGTTCTATTACTATTTCTGATGTTAGAAACTGAGCTAATTTGTCAAATAGGATACAGTATAAGGTTATGGTTTCAGCACAATGGAGAAATTATCAATAGAATAATGGATGGTAAACAAGAAGTCTTGCGTGTGTGTTTTTCTCTGAGCAGTTTCCAGATTTCACAGACTGAGTGTAACACTGTTTCTGTCTTGGAGGAGGAAAGACTAGCTTGAGGCTACAGCCGAACTCCTTACGAAAAGAAAAAGGAAGGCTGCTCCCCTAAAGGGCTGTGAAATACTGACCTTCTAGAATAGCCGTTTTAAGTAGCTTTTGGGTTTTGTTCAGCTGCGGCAAGGGAAGTGTAATTGTGCTGCCCAGTTCTGTTTGAACAAGTGAGTTGTGCACTTCACTGGAGGAATGTATGGAGTGTGTTGAAAGCACAGATACAGAAGTGTGGCCAGGAATGTGATAGAGTGGATATAAAATGAGTGAAGACAAGTGTCCTCATGCTGGCTGCGGTGGTGACGTGCATTATCTCGACATGTTATCAGGAGATAGATGTTTGCATTCCCATGGGTCAGTGCAAGTTGTCACAGTTTCGACTTCCAGCTTTTTCTTATGGAAATAACATCACGAGGCAAAGAACAAGAAAAGTCCTCTGCTTGCTTGCACCTCCACATGTGATCTTACAATCCTGAATGCTCTCTAGAGGACTTAGGGTGCAGTGTGAAAGTATGACAATTGCTTTATCAATGGTCCTTTGCTTCTATTTATAGCAACAAAGTTGATAAAAATGTTTTATTTCGCTCCTCCTTTTTCTACTCATTAAATATCTTTACAAGTGAGACATTTTCAAGGAGGAAGGAGATATATAGAGTTTTTTATCCTTACTTCCATTAAAAAAAAATTAGATAAAGTTCTGAGCAGTAAGGCTTTGATGCACATGTTGAATGCTGCCTCTCTAGAAAGACATTGCTCTCCTGGAATGGCAAATAGCTCAAAACCTGGCACTTTCCACCTCAGCCTAACCATTTGAAGGTAGTTATTTTTGCAAGACCACTTAACAGGCTTTGTTATCACTCCAGTGTGAAACAAAAACAAGCAGCAGAACTTCTCCACAGGTTTTGCAAAATGCAGCTAAGCACTTCTCATTGTTTCTGATCTGCTAATCAGTTATTAGTATTAATTAAAGGATCCCTTTAGATCTGTTCCTCAGATCCATAACAGTCAACAGGAAGAGGAATGTGTGGCATGGAATCTTGATTCCTATATTTACTGCATGTTATATCTGTTCCTGGGTGTGTGAATATACAATCTGATAAGGTGAAACACCCTGTATATACTAGTAATTAGTCATAATTTCATGTAATTATTACAGCAAATTCTGTGGTAGCTATCACGTGTCCCAGACATCTGTACTTTAGGAAGCCAATGAATATATAGCTAGCCCATTGAAGTATGTTACATATTTTTGTTTTATCCCAGCCTTTTTGAGCTCTGTTGTACCTGTTTGCACTGCAAAGGCAGTAAGGAATGTAATGAATTTCCAAAATTACATATCTGTCCTAGTAAATTTCTTACATTGCAACTTTTTTATTTTTTGGTAAGTTGTCAAAAGTTCTAGTGTTTCTACCTTTGGGGGTTTTTTTGGTGGTTTTTTTTTGGTTTTGTTTTTGGTTTTTTTTTTTGTTGTTGTTGTTGTTGTTGTTTTTTGGGTTTTTTGTGGTTTTTTGTTTGTTTGTTTGTTTGTTTTTGTTTTTGTTTTTTTGTTTGGTTTGGTTTGGTTTGTTCTTCTTCTTTAACTGTCCCCTTCCCTGTGTTAGCCTGTAAATACAGTGCTCAGAAAGGGCAGTGGGGGGTAAACAGCACTGCCTCGAGTCGAGTGTGCTGAGGGCAGCTTTACTGTAAGGATTCCTACACACACCTGTGTTAAAGTTTGAACAATCAGCACCCACCCTGATTTTTTTCAGTCTGAAGTATCTTCTGAGACAGGAGAGAACTGTTTCTTGTTCCAAGCTAATCTGCAGGATTGCTTTGTCATGCAAACGAAGGGAGAATTCAATACACTGATTTTCACTTACAGCTAAAATCAAATATGAACTCCAATCTGAAAATGAAGCTGAGGTGCCTGAGGGGTAAGGGTTTCGTGGTGGGGTTTCCTGTTTTTTTAAGAAAGTCTGGTTTAAAGAAAAAAAAAGTAAAAAATAATCAGACTCGGTTAGAAATTTTTTAAAAGCAAAATACTCCAGAATGGGCCAAGCAGCACGGAAATGCAGCCAAAATTAA
>JAJNNQ010000008.1:6735000-6750000 GCA_027886175.1 Phylloscopus collybita
TAAGAAACCTGTTAATTGTACCTGGCCATGTTAAGTTTGCTCTCTTAAGAAGAATAGAAATGTTGCAATTCAGATGGTAAGTGAAGAAGGAAGTCAGGGTTGTAAATCAGGTCAGTAAAAACTGACTTGACATGATTAAGCACCAGATAATATTAAGTCTTGTCACACAAATATTGTGGGAGAAGGCTTGCTGCATTGTGTGCACACATATGTATTTTATGTAAAATAGCCTTGGTCTGTCTCCTCTCTGAAACAGGGAGTATGACTGGGTAAACAGCTCATAGCAACAGATGAAAGGCTGACAAAGTTCAGACTCCCAGTTCAAAGGTTTCAGCAGTATGTGAAATGACAATCTCAGGTTATTTGTGTTTCCAAGCTCCTGTGTATTTGAATTGTTTGCTCATCTATGGAGGCTCACCATTATCTTATTCCTGGTTGTGTTCATCAGCTGAGTGAGCTGCCTGGCTGCAGACGTATCTCATAAGAAAACTTAGTAAAGCCTCATAACACCCTGCCTCTGCCCCCAAGAACATCATAAATACTTTGTTTTAATTGTTGAGGATAAATTACAGCAACACAAAGAGAACATCCTGCTCACTCCCTGTGCATCTCCTGCTGCTTGGTCAGCACAGGTCCACTGTTCCATTTTTAAATCAAATTATGCTTTTGATAATATTGTCTTGAGCTTACAGTTGCTGACATGGATATCGACAAAGGCTTAGCCAGTATTTTAATAAGAAAACAAAATACAGGAAATACTCTAGAGTTTCCAGGTGGATCATTAACAAGACGCCTTGGAGGGCTGAGACTGCCAGCCAGCACAGGGAATGCATCACAGTTCGTCATACAACTTAAACTTCTTTTGACATCTAGTTATGTCGAAATGTGACTGATCACCTAGGGGTCCAGGCTCCTGTGAGGGAAAAGTTCACTGACAGACAGCGAACGAAGCTGATCTTAAATGAGAATCAAGAGAAAGCAGCATTCCAGCGTCTGACAGTCTGCAGCTGCTACCTGGGTCTGCCTAACGAAGACGAGCCTGCTCTGCTGAACAGTTATATTAGCATCTGTATGCTTCTGTCTCATTATCACACATCTGCCCACCTTTATTCGAATGAAGCTTCTTCTGATCTGACAGCTCAGGCATTGTCAGTGAATAGATATTATGGGAGCTGGGTACAGCAGCTTAGGGTGTTAGCTTTTATTTTCTAAAGGCTGTTGTACAGTTTGACAGTATAATGCCACAGAGGTAAAGAAGATAATTAACATATTGGGCAGTTTCTAAACAAAGCTGAGACAGTTATACTGGCAAAAGTGCTGCTGCTGGAGCAGTATTGTTTGCACTCTGGAAACATCAAAGGCTTGCAAGATCTGCCTTTATAAAAAAAGAGAACAGGTACAGCATGGTCCCCACACCACAAATAGGAAGTTTTGGGGGGCTGAGCCCACGCCTAAAACTGCAAAACCTCTGGTGCTTGAAGAGCCTGTCGTGTGTGTACAAACCTCCGCCTGCTCAGGCAAATTATCTCCCAAGCATTTGAGAAGACGTGAAAAGGTGTGTGTGAAGAGGAGGTTGAGGGTCTTTTTTACTTTCTTGAATTTATTTTTACCCCACAGCACAAAGCTAAGCATTCATTTGAGCTTTACAGAGGTCATATTTGGATGGAGATGTAAGCCTTCTAAGTTAGAGATCACATGTGGGATTGTCTGGAAATGCCAAAAAAGCATAAGACAGAGTTTTGTCATTTGCTCAGTAATATACTAGAAAGGCTTGTTAAAAAAGAAAACAAACAAACAAAAAAACCCAAACAAAAAAAACCCCAAACCAAAATAAAAAAACCAGCCAACCAAAGGGGGAAATAGTTTTTTGAGCTCACAATGTAGATGGACTGAGATTATATGACTGAGGAAAGGGATGTTCATATTCTCCTCTGCAGATCTGAGAAAAAAATGTACTGCCATGGATTACTGCACAGCTCGTCTTCAGTTTTCACCAGGTCTTAGAGTCTGTATAAAATATTGGACAGTTCTGGAATTGAATGGCAACTTGACTTCATAAATAGTTTGGATATGAAGCATTTACGAAAATATAGCCTCTGAAAATTCTCATTCTTCTTTACATTTTTGAGAAAAATAGTGAATGGATCTGCAGCAAGATCGCCCTTGAAATCACTGTCCCTTTGAGCCTTGGTTTATGTTTTAAATGGCATAAATAATAATCTAGACCCCCCTGCCCACAAGCAATGTTGTGGCCAAAAAACAGATCTGCAGCTGGTTTGGATGAGTTGCACATTTACAGCCAAAAGAGTGTTCCCTGTTCCTGTGGCAGTAAGCTGATTTACCCTGCTGAGTCTCTGGCCCCAAATTTCCAAGAACTTACTGACTTTCCTCATTTTATTCATGGCTTTCAGTTCACTGCTTTTTCTTTGTTCTTGAGAGCACAGGGTTACACAAGTAAATGTTGAAATTACTGCTATTTTGCAACAACGCATTCAAAGTCATTTCAGCATCTGCACTGATAAAGTGAGAACAGCTCATCCAGATTGGCCTCCAGGACCTGCACTCACCATTGCAAAGTTTGAATACAGAATTAGACTCGTTTAAAAGAGAGGGGGAAAAAAAAGAAAAAAAAAAAAAAAGAAAAAAAAAAGATAAATCCATTGTCATTCATTCTAAAAAGGCATTACAGACTGCCGACACTGTACAGAAAAATAGGAGATGTTGACCTTTTTATTATAGACTTTTCTGTGCTGTTGCCCTCCTGTCGGAGGTGCCTCCCCCCGCAGCCGCGCACCCCCGCACGCACCCGCACACACACGCCCGCTCCTCAGCTCTATGTTATCTCAAATAATTACCCTGCGCTTCTGGCTGTCCCCAGTGACTTCTGCTGCTAAAAAAGCTACTCATTGTCGGTGAGTGAAGAGGGATTTCAAACCTGCTTCTTGTGGCCCAGCAACAGCTCTTAATTAACCACTCAGGTATTGAGCCGCCTCCTCGCCCGGCTCCCATCCATATGGCAGGAACATGTCCACAGCGATAATCACTGAAGGAAATATTGTATCAAAAAAAGGGCTCGCAGAACAGAAAGCTCCTGCAAATTATTTTTAATGATTCTCCTCTTGTGAGCCGGATTATTTGTTATTTCAAGCAGCGCCAGGGAAGGGGGCTGTGTGGGGACACGCCAGTCCTCATCTCACTCTCCCCTGCTCCCAGGCAGAGCCCCATCCTCAGCCCTGCCACCGGCCGGGCACCTGAGCTACCAGAGGAGGCCCTTCAGGCAGCCTAAAGAGCTTTAGTTCCCTATGATTTTGATAATCCTTTGTTTCTAGTGCGACTCACTTTCTACATGCTGGATGTGCATGTTTCCTGTGAGAAAGGTGCTTGAAAAAACTTGCAGGCTTGACAGACCCACACTTTTTCCTTACCCCTTGGTTTATAGTAAAGAAAACAGTGATTCGAGTTTATAAATCTAATTAAAAATGAAGTTGCATTTACATTTTAAAACCTTGCATATACCAGCATACTGTGTCAAAAGATATTATGTATGATTTTACTTTGTGACAGAAACCATTACATTTAAAAATTCATTACAGCAAGGTTAGTTAGACACATGATGGATGCAGCTTTAATCCTGCCATATATTATTACAGTTAAAATGTAAATGATGAAAAATATTTTGTGCTTATCAGCATTTATGTGAAAATGTGTTTTACAGTGATATATGGTGTTATATTTCTATTATTATGATGAGAAAGAATGAAATACAAAAAGACTAAGTGTTTATTAAAACATGGTTACTTGTGATAAAATATTCTTGTTGTACAAGACTTTAAACATATTTACCAAGGGCATTTGTCCAAAACAGCTGTGAAATGTGTTTGCTATGCAAATCATTCTTTGTAATTTTTTCCCCTCTGTTATACTGACTATAGCTTTTTAATAGCCTAATGTTTAAGCTATGTAAATATATTTTTATTATTTTTCATTTCAGACATGGGGGGGATGGGGACTGGCTCTGTTTACACGCATGTATTCAAAATAGATGGGAGCATACATAAAAAGATAGACAGAAAATTGATCCTAGCAAAAATCCTTTTCACATTCTATCTCCTCTCGTTTCAGTCTCTCAAAGCCAACCTTGATCACAGGGAGCTGAGCTCTTTGCCAGCGCAGCCCTTGGCAAGTGCTGATCTCTGAGCACACGCGTGGTCCTGCTGACGGGGAGTGATTTAACACCTCACACAACGGAGCCCTTAACTCAGCCTTGTTCTACACCCTCCTCCTCACACATGGGTAGTGCATCACTGCTTGGGAGGTTCATGCCCAGGCCAGGGAACTGAATTTTTCTTTTTTCCCCAAGGAAGGTAAGTTCTCAGTTGGGCTTGTGCTTTAGAAGAACCCTGCCAAGTAAATCTGTACAGAGTTGTCCTAATTTGAAGGGTAGTGAGTTTTGAGGTCGGTATTGCATGTTGCAAATTCCTAGGTTAAGTTTTTAAAGAAATTTTACTCCAACAGTGACCCTTCTAGAAAGGTTTCTGGCACTAAGGGCCTGGTCTCTACAGGCAAGATCCAGTACAGTCTTGAATAGAACAATACAAAGGCGTAAAAGCCATTAAGTGACTTGCCCAGCATCCCACAGGAAGTCTGTGACAGAAAATAAAAATGTGAAGGCCTGAAACTTAGGAATTTAACCGTTCTATCTGTGCATTCCCACATGTGCTCTGTATGCTGGGTTTTCAGTGTTTGTGGGTTTGCTCTCTTAGTCCTTCCACTGGCTCTGGCTGACCGCTGTGTAATTCCAGTATTAATGATGATAACCCAGAAGTTATTGTCTTACTCCCCACATTACCCCAATTTGTTGTTGCTTCCACTATGTTCCCACTGTTTATTTTCTCTATGTATCTACTACAAGTCTGTGCTGTTTGTTTTGTTACTTTCTATGCAGCTCATAATTAAGAAAACAATAAGAGTCAATAAACAAGTAAGTTGTGTGGTTTCCGTATTGTTCCTGTAATTCTTTCAGTTTATATTGCTATATCTTAGAAAAGAAATTCACTTGAGTTAGGCATGATGCAGTAATCAGGCTGAGATTGCTTCTAGTTATATGACACTGAGTCCATTTTTAACAAGTCAGATATGCTTCCTAAAATAACGGAACAAAGTAAATCAAAATATTTGTAATCCAGAGCATAGATGGCCCTCAGTCCTCAATGCCTGTCTTTTAATATGAACAGAAGCAGGAGACCTGGTGCTTGTAGTTCACTAAAGTGGCTATTTCCTTATAACCTTCCTCTTCTAACAATGTTTATTCAGTTATCAGGGAAGAAATATAATTTGTCCATGCAGCTACAATTACCCAATTTGTTGTATAAATTATTACTTTTTTTTCGCATCTCATGTTGATGACAGAATCATTTAATAGACTTTCAGTTGCTCGAGCTTGAAAATTGGTTCCACATTCTCTCTTTTTTTAGTTTTCCTCCCTAGGGTGAGTGCAACGTGGTCTAAATACAATTTCCATCCCCCCCTCCCTTTCTTTTTTAAAACATCTGCTTGTATGAGGATGTTGTTGTGTACATTAGCGCTGTACAGTTTAGCACCCTTTAGGACTACCTTCGTCTCTCGGCTTCCTCATTCCCGAGGCCAATCATAATATATCAGGAACTGTAGATATTTCCTATCTCAGCACTCTCCATAACTCTTCTGCTCAGCTGTCTGAAGCTGTTTTCTTTAGGAAGTCCAAAGCAAGGGGGGCTGGTTGACCTGGCATCAGTCCTATTTATAAGAATAAACCCTCTTCCCCGCACACCTTTGGAGCTTTGTCATGTAGGGGGTCACATCCGTTTAAATTAACAGCTACCGCGCCCGTGGCGGAACACGGACACCTGACCTTTACTGTCCCCTCTACCCTTTTGTTTGAAGTTACCCAACCCAGTCAGATGATTTTCTCCGAAGCTGAGGTTACAGGATTTGCAACTGTGGCTTTGCCACGTAGTTCATTAGGAAGGGAAAAACCAGTTATTGTCACATGTACTGGGTTTTTGTGTGTGTGTGTGACATGTTTATTTGTTTATTTAAAAATAAACATTTGCTTTTAAATTTTTCCTCCCCTGCTGTTGCTGCTGAAATAAATGCCAGTCAGGCTTGTTTGCTTAGTACAGGAGTTACTGTGTGGTTGGAGGAAGAAATGATGTATGGAGCAGCCATCTCATTCCCAGTCTGTGCTCGAAGGGCTTTTCTTAGAAGTAATGCCATTGCTGCTTCTGTGACGCTGGAGATGTCACAGAGTTACCATCTGCCCACTCATGAGTCAACTGGTTGCCTATAAAATCTATTTATTTTAGTTTTAAGCCTAAGAATATTTGCTGAAAGAGGGATTATCACTTTGTAGACCACCAACAGCTGTTGAAAAGCAGGGCATAAAACTTTGTTTATGTCTTTAATAACCCACTTAATGACGGAGCAAGCACATTATTCATAATAAAATAGGCTGGCACAATCCTACTCCAGTGCATGGTGTCAGGGAATTAAGAAACATCTGCTATGCCATAAAATAACATTGTATATACTATGTACATTAGAAACATGTGTACACACATATGTATATTACATAGATTATTTAAAATGTCTCAGTGGAATTCTACTATTTTTAATTACTTTTAGCAAACAGTGAAATGATTAAATGAGAGTATTTTTGTTTCTGAATCTGAGTTTTGTATGAAGTTGGAGTCTATAGCTAGCTGTAATGGCAAGGATATTATACAGTACATTTAAGACATAAAGGCAAAGTTTCAAGTTTTGAAATTGGGGTTCAAAATCTGCTTTTAGCCTCCAAATAAGTGACCTAATTTTCTGAACCACAAAACATTTGTGGGTTCTTAACCTGATGAAAATGTTGGTTGCTCAGCAACTCTAAAAAACCAGGCCAGTGTTTCAGTGCCTAAATGCAGATTTTTATTTACAATGAAGGCATCTGAATTTACAGCTTTTATCCATAGCAGTTCTGGGCATTGCTCCTGCCCTCAGAATGGAAACCCCACTGTGCTGCTGCTGCACAGGCACAGCGAGTCACTGCCTCTGCTTCGGAGAACTTGGAGCCAAAGAGACCAACTCTTCCTCTGCTGGAGGCAGAGGGGGAATCCTTCTCCCTGCAAGAGGCTGAGCATCGTGGCTCCCGACCAGCAAAGCATGTAAACATGTCTTTAAATTTAAGCGTGTGAGATGTAAGTGGAACTACTTGCATCTTAAAATTAAATACATGTTTCACTAGATCAGGCCAGATGGTTTTACATGCTCAAAAGTGACATTTACAAGGTCACATAGGAAATGTTTGACGGAGCCAGGAACCGAAACCAGATCTCCTGAGTGCCAACCTTGTGCCTTAATTTTGTACCCATCCCTTTTATCTTTTCTTTTCTTTTTGTGATGACATATTTCTCTTAATACAAACAGAAAAAATGATAAAAAAGTAATCCAATAAGGAGACAATTAACTTGTGGGGTTTTACATGTCTCTCTGTTTTGGCTTTGTTTTTTTTTTCCAAAAAAGACCTGAATACCTCAGTGACACTGTTTCAGATATTAGCACTTACAGCTTTCCAGAAAAGCATATATTTTTATTCACTTAAAAAATTTTTCTTCTATCTTTCAAAAATGTGACTAATCTGTTTTCATTTCATAGGTGGCCTACCAAATAAAAAAAGTTTTAAATTAATAAAAATTCTGTACAGTTTTATATGAACTGAGTGAAGTCCCCCAGTATCTGAATGTTAATCTGTTGGAAAATAGCTGCCGTGGTACTGGAATAACTCAATGTCACACAGCAGGGTACACTAACAGTAGTTCTCTCATTGACATTTTCCCCACAAGTGCCAAAATAAACATGGGAAATTACTATGGGGAAAAAGCCCAATGAACTACTGGAATGGCAACTGTGATAAATTGAAGGCGGTTTCTTCAGATTCACCTAAATCTCTGATTTCACTAATGTGTATATTTTTCTTGGTAGGCCTATCCTTGTGAATTATCTCAAATGCTTTTGGTTTAGTCTGTCTTTGCTGGCTCTGGTCTTGGCATACAACTGTATTCTTTGCAATATCTCATTCTGCCTCAGGTTTGAGTGTCTTTAGCTTCTCTGTCCTTCTCTAACTCACATCCAGACCTCAGCACCATGAGAAAGTACTCTAGACTCTACTTTTTTCTAAGTAACATTTATCGATCAAAGTCTTACTCTGTTTATGAAAAGGAAGGAAACAACATTCTCACCTTCATATAGAACCCTCCTATTACACCAGCAAAATACAAAAATGATAAAATATGAGCATGTCAGAGTAAGTTTTATGTAATGACCTCTATTTTTTTTGGCTGGCTGTGTTCTGTATTTCACTTTGGTTTAATTGACTTCTATTCATAGAATTTGCATATCTGTGACCAGTTTGCAAAACCTCTTCAAAACTAGTATAATTTAGGTACTATTCATTTAAGTAAACTCACCCAGTCATCTGTGGGATCTGAGGAGTGGGCTTCAATTTTTCTTCTTGAGGGTATTTAAAATACTATTTCTTCAAGCTGTCTGGCTCCCCCAGACCTGAACAGGGGCCTGTGGCCAGGACATTGCATTGTGTGAGCTGAGAGGACAGAGCCTGCAAGTGCTAGAGATTTAGTCTATATGTGGAACTATTTCTTTTCTAATTTGTATCAAACTGAAAGAAATAGAAATATAGAATCTTCCCCCCCCCCACCCCCCCCCCCCCAAAAAAAAAAAAGAAAAAAAAAAAAAGAAAAAGTCCTCTAACTTGTGCTGGTTTCTCCTGCAGCAAAGACCAACTTCTCTTGTTATGGGCATTAAGGATCCCTGATGAGCAGCATAATACAGCTCCCTGTCAAGGTGTGCTTAACATCAGCTTCCTACTCCTCAGGAGAGAGACACATCTTCACTTGTCAGGGGAGCAGGCGCCCAAGCTATGGTATAAGGTGTGTATCTGTGTTTCTCTGGGGTTTAATTGTTGGGGTTTTTTAACTGAACCTGAGCAACTCTATATATGGGACGAGAGCAATTGCCCTGTCTAGGGAAGGTATTGTTCCTTCTCCACCAGCAGCAGACACTTATAAAAGGGACCAGAAAGGGTGTCTAGATGCTGCTGCTTCCATAGCACAACTTTCCAGCTTCTTGCACTCAGCAGCTCCAATTTACTGAGCTGGTATCCTGATTATATTTTATAGTCTCACCTCCCCATCCATGGCTTTGCATAATCAGTTTTTAAGCGCATGTAAAGTTTTGATACCCACAATATCCAGGGGCATTTAATTCCACAGTTTCACTCTGTGTTATGTGAACATGCACTGAGTTCTTACATTCTTGTTCCAAATAATTATTTCCATGACACTCTTGATCTTATAAACCTTTGCTGTACCCACTTTTTGTTATTCGTGCTTTCTTCGGGCTGTGGAATCATCCTGTGTGTTGGTGCTACTCAGAAGCAGTCCCATATCTTTAAAATATGCCAAATCTCTACTGAGAACTTAACAAATAGCATTTACTTTTGGGATAAAATGGGCACACATTACTGCCCTCAATGGTACACAGTAAAAGCCTGAGAAATACCAGTCAAAGCAGAAATATAAAAAGCATATTAAAATTCAACGCCCTTCAAATGGTAAGGAATACAGAGCTGAGACAAAGATACTGCTGTCTCCCTGAATTCCCCATTTTAGGGGAATCTCCAAAAATCCAGAAAATGGTTAGAGAAGGATTCTCTTCCCATGTATTCTTCTGCCTAATAAATTGGGTTCAAGACTCTTTAAATATCATGTGGAGAAAATCTTGGGAGCAAAATCAAGATCTCAAGTGATTGAATTGCAAACTTTAAATTATGCTTTTATGTGGTTCTAGCCAGCTCCTTTCTTTGGGGGCTCCCCCTCTCCTGCATACTGGAAGAACTGGAAAGCTAATGCCAGTGAAAGCACCTATCACAGCTTATTACAGAGGGTAAACAGCCAACTGTTATTAGTAGATGAGCAGGAAAGGTAGATCGATATGAGGAAATACTGCTTTCATTCACTATTCCCTTTGTCACTGCCAGACCTCAGAATTCTTCAGTTCATTGATGTCAGTAAGGATTTACTTCCCTGCCCAAGGAGCTTGGGCCAGATTATTCCCAGGCTGCAGCAGATACTGATCAGCATGTAAGCTGGCTTGGGCAGCTGGGTAAGAAAATAAAATTTAAGTTCACAGCAACTTAAATACTGCTTGGGTTTATAATGTCCACACTGGTATTCAGCAACTTGGCAACAGAAGTGGCCAAAATATATTTCCTTTCACAGTCATGCCTGGTGAACACACCAGCTTGGTTAGGGAGAGGGGTATAGTGTTTTCATTAGCTGAGAGAACACCTAGCTCAGGCCAAGTCTGGAAACATTTTATTCACAGGGCTGCTCAGGGGTTAAATTCTGTTTAACATATTCACTCCCCTACTAACATGCCATTATTTCATTTGCAGAGCAGCTTTCTCCCCAGCAGCACCTAGAGCCTGTCCTTGCATACCCCCCTGCTCTAATGCCCTCAGCAAGCTGTGGTTTACACCACACACACCTTCTCATCACTGTTATCACCGATGGTTTCCTCAATGGAAGTAATCATTCACATTATAACTGTTGCCAAAACCCTCTGGCACCAGAAGTGCTCTTGGAATGAAAGCCTGAAGGCATGCAAGAGCCTGAGCAGCTGTAGCCCAGCCCAGCCAGTCAGTGAGCTGCAGTTGAACCACATCAGGGGAAAGGCACAAGACTTCCCTGAGACAAATTACACTTTGCTTTATGTGCACATGTAGAGCCATATTTTGTGCTCAGTATCAACCAGAGGTAGGTGCCTGGATGTGCCTCATCCTTGCAGACAGGTTCAGCTGAGTGTACACACATTTTTAAATGTATTTATACACAGGAATGCATGTGTGTGTGCATGCTTATCTTTGCTCAGGGTTTGTACACCTTGAGGACCTCACTCTCTAAGTGGAGGTTAGGAGTTCTCCACAGTTCAAGTTATAAGCAGAGATAGTCAAAAATAAACTTTCTTCTCATCAGTGATATGGCATTGTCTACCTAGTCACAGAGTAAAATACAGCAGATTAGTCTGAGTTTCAAACTGTCACAGTTCAAGAAGATAATGGACCCAAATAGTCATTTGACTTACCTGGAATCTGCTCAGTGCTTTCATCTTCTCCAGGCAACCAGGCTGAGGGGCATTCCTAAAGTCCCTGGCAGTGGCATGTGAGGAATTCTTCTTGTGGGGGTGCCATTTATTTGAGTGGGCACATGTGAGTGCAATCACCACATTCTGATTTCAAAGCTGATTCTAAATGTTCTATGTCCCTTCATAGGTTTAGCATTTTTAGTGAGTTACACTAACTGCATCTGCTATTTTTGTACAGTTGAATTGTGTAACTTGATTGCCTGACACAGTATCAGCAGTGTGAGGTCCTTTATGGGTCACAGCTCAGCTGAATTTTATGCATAAGAATTTCCTCATTTTTGTTCAGGACATAATTATTCTTCTGGTCAATACTCATCAACTTAAGTCTAGGGAAAAAAAAAAAAAAAAAAAAAAAGGAATGCAAAATGCAGCCAGACATCTCCAAAAGGGCCTGTTTGTGCCTTGCAATGAAGCAGAATGAAAGTAAAATCCTATCCCAGTTCCTCTGGACAGGGGCCACCCATCCCACACCAAGACCCTCAGCCACAGCCCAGGTGGGTAATTCCTTGCCCTGATGTGTCAGGGCAGCATCCCTGTGTGGAGGTGGCTCTCTTACACCCTGACTGGATCCTCAGGCACGGTGCAATGGGTGCCCAACCCCAGCACAGTGCAGGTGAGCAGCTCAGCAGGTACCAGCAGCTACCAGCATGCACTCCTGGGCACCACCTCCTCTCCCCTGGAGTCCCCACAGAACTGGGGGCTTGCACACCCCCAGGCAGGCAGCAACCTTGGAACAGGGCTTGGCACCAGGAGGATTTGGGGCAGAGTGGCACACTATAAAACTGTCCATCAGCAAAGATAGCCCAGCTACTTGTTAGTGCTGAAAAATGCTCTGCAGCATCCAAACCCTGCAGTGCTCCAAGCTTGTGCTGACGGGCCAGCTAATTGTCAGTATGCCACTGCCTCTGCTCCCTGTGTGGTCCTGCAGAGAGCCTTCGTGATGGCTGCCAGTAATGAGGAAAACTGGTGTGTTTTTGTTTTGTTTCCTTTTAAATAAACTTGCAGTCCTTAATCTAGCAGGCTGGAGTCCAGATTTGACAGCCCTGTGAGTAACGAGGTGCAAGGAAAGACAGGATGTAGAATTAGGAGGTAAGGGCTGAAGGTTGCCCCAAATTTGATCTCTAGACTGGTTATGTTACATCTCCTCCCCATCCCTCTTCATCCTACCCCTTGCCATCATTCTTAGACACAGGGCATAGGTGCTCACTCACCAAGGCAATGGCCTGCCCAGCACATGGGAGCTTCAGTGGGAGAGACCCACTGGGCAGTTCCCCACTGGTCCACCAGGCCCTGTCTGAGGCATCTCATGAGCTCCTCAGGCTGAGGCACCTGGAGCTGCCCACATCTCTGCCCTAGCACCTTGCACCCACCTCTTGCTCACCTCACCTTGAGGAGAAGCATCAAGCTGTGGTTCAGCTTGATCAGATGCATGCACAGGAGTGATCATGCATAACTATAGAGATCTATACAGGCTGAGAGTTACAAATATTGAGTTATTTTAAATGTCTTCAATGTCTCTTCAAAATAAAGGTAAATATTCTTCTATATATTTTCCTATTTTACACACACTTTCTCTGTTCCTCTGGGTCTCCCTTTCCATCCAGCTGATTATGTGACTAATTTTCTTCACCTGCAAACTGCATTTTTGTTTTTCTACTATCTACTAGAAAAATACAACACCCACCTAAAATATAACACCCACCTTGTTTTCATGAGGCTGGTACATTGCACATTTGTTTTCTGTAATGATAGTGGGTTAATGTGCCTTCACACCTATTTAATATTCTGTATCTTGACTATTTACTATTGTAGCACTGCAGTGCAGGGAATTCTTATGGATCAGTGCATCAGAGGTGGACCAAAACCCAACTGGGGGTGGGGGTTGATGTTGGTTTATTGATTCCTATGTGTTGTTGCCCAAAACATGAGCTCTAACCTTTCATTTGTCGAGCCCCTGAGCTCTGACCTCAGGCCCCAGGTGACCTCACACCAGAGTTATGTACTATCTTTACACAGGAAAGTAGGGAAACACTAAATGTAACTAAGAGGCCTATTTTATATAGCAGAATAATCCCCAGCATAACACACCAAGCTTGTTGAACAACACTTTCTGTGCACCCGAACTGCTCTGGAGCTCAGGTCCCTGCATCCACCAGCTGCCCTGCAAAGCCACATCAGCCCTGGGCTTGGCTGTGGGTCCCAAGAACAGGGCAGAGCTTCCCCCACTGCTGCTTCCTTTTGTGCAGCTCTGCTGGTGAGTGGTTGCAGAGGACCCCTCAGCTTCCAGATAAAGAGGTTCAAGAAGCAAAAGGCAAATCAGGTTCACCCAATGTCTCTGTGATGTTTTATGTTACATTGCTCATGTAACATTGGCAAAGTTTGTGGCAATGGCTGAGTTACGGCCACACATGCACTAAACTGGGATTTATTTATCATCTAAATTTTTTTTTGGCAGCAAATAGGAAAATGCATGGATTAAAATTTAAGAATTATCTCAACTAGTTCAAGACCCTCTAATCAACTCACCTTGGCTCAGGTGTCCCTCTGCTTGCCAATAGTCTTTTCCATGCATCAAGGAAAAGAATATAGTCAGCAAATCCCACCGTTTCCATGGTGACCACAGGTGGCCCTGTGCTCGCCTCCTCTACAGATGAGCAGATAAAAGGTCATCGGTATTGATGGCACGGGGGAGAAATTAGTGCAGGCTGGTTTGTGGGCTCCTGTGCTAAGGCAGGACAGCAATGGAGTGAGGACTTCAGCAGCAGGTGAATCCCCTTGGCCCCATGCTGCTGCAGCTGGCCCAGGTGTTTAAGTGCATTTTTGGACAGGAATGCTTTTGGGGTCCGTGGCTCTGGAAGCAATGGGAAAAGCTCTGTGGTTTACATGGACAGCCATAAAATAGATTAAAATAGTCAGAGAAGTGTGGCTTTTTTTCTCCAGAGAGTTGGTAAACATGGTGAGCAGCTCTATATTTTTAAGGCAGCACTTTGAAAGAGGGGCAAGTGTAAAAGTTTAATTGCAGGCTTTTCCTGACAGCAAAACAACCCTTTAGTCTGTGTGTGTGTTGTCATACTGCAAACCCAAAACAAGCGAGGGAAAGGAAAAGATGTTCATGCTGGCTCATATTCTGTGCTGTTCTAACAAAATATTTTCAGCTGTTTAGTATAATGTCTGGTGTATATTGATGTGTATTGATTTTTCAATCCAGCGCTTTAATTAGGCTCTTGTTGTTCAACCTTGCACCTTTGCTGCATGAGAGAATGAAAACTGCATTTCTTCTCTAGGAGCCTTGGACCTGAGACAGTGAAGCAGAGCAAGGCTGGAGGAAAAGCCTGCAGAATATTGACAGGGAATCTAAATATCTCAAAGGCAAAAAGTTGCAAATCTATGTTTATCATTTTTTAACAGGAGAGGCAAAACATTGCAATACTAATCTTAAAATCTATGTTAAGGTCAGTTGGAAGTGAAAGAAATTAACACTCCACTGACAACTGAACTGTTGTTTCTTTGAATGGCTGATGACCCTGTCTAGTCTACAATGTTGTTAAAAATTTATTAACTAGCTCAAATGCCTATTGACTAGAAATGAAATACACATTGGAGGCACAGCACAGCTTCTGCATGACACAATCATATTTAACAATGTGCTGAGAGAACACTTTTCCATAGGTATTCTGTGAAAAGAAAATCTTTCTTGAAGAAATGTTTACTTTTACTTACTTCAAGAGATCTTTCTTTAGATAAAAAGCCAAA
>JAJNNQ010000008.1:6752500-6880000 GCA_027886175.1 Phylloscopus collybita
CTTCAAGGAAATAAATATCCCTGTGCTCTAGGAGGTGATTTAATTTTCTTTTTCCTGGGTCTTGGATCCCCAAAGAAAGCAAGTGCCTGTAAAAACACTGTGTTGACCTTGCGCTCATTACTCCTTGAAGGCAGCAGTGTGTGGGGGCAGGGGATGGGGAAAACAATTGCTTTCCAGAAGTAAAAGGTCTATTCATTGAATTATTTGATAGTTCTCAGTACTTCTCATCCTTAAATACATACAGAAGAGGAATCTGACACCTTAACTGGGCACTGCGTTCCCACAGCTTCCTAGTGTCCGTCTTCACAGCCAAACTAAGATCCATCAGTGGGTGACATGGTTCAGAAAGCTGGCCAAAAAAAGAGGATGTTTAAAATCCCCTTTTCATGACTCCCTAGAATTTTAAAACTATTTGCAAAGAAAACCATTTACAGGAGGGGTTGAAAGCCATTTTGAAAAACTGTCTCAGTTTAACTAACTTGATTGACACCTCAGTTTAACAAAAACAGAATTCAGCCATAGTGGGACTTCATGTTACTCATTCTCACTGCTCTGAAAAGGACTAAAAGCAGAGATTTCAATATGAGCAGCAGTATCACATTTCCATGTGCTTTACAGTATTCCACAAAGTGATCAGAATTCCAGCTGGCCATTTTGCATTCATGGTCTTGAACAAACCTCATATGAGTCCTGGTGCATAACATTAGCAAGGACTGAATAGCTGGTACATAAAACCTCTGCAGGGGCTCAATAACCTGGTCATGAGCCCACAGTTAATGAACACTTTTCTGAAATGTCCGGTGGCCTCTCCACTGCCCCTTCAGGCAGGATTTCTTCTGTTCCTCTCAGGTGGGAAAAAAGATGTCCACAATTCCACCCACACCAGGCAACCTGTTGCCTTGACATTTTGCCATCAATGTCAGTATGGCCAGAGTTTGACCATCATTTTAATAGTTGAAGAAAAAACCAGATGCCTCTCTTATTTGTTGTTGCCCTCCTGCAGCCAATGGATCAGTCACTCCCAGGCTGCTGCAATGTACCTTCCAAGTCAGCAGGTTACAATATTCACTGTATTTGCAGGCCTGCATTCTCATTCTGGATCTAAGGAAGTTCATAGGTAACTGGAAACACTCACAACTAATCACAGCCAGGGTGAAATGTAAACCAAACTCATCACAGCCCTTGCAAACAACCAAAGGAGTCTCATCCTGGCTGCAGTGTACACAAGGAGGAGACAGCAGCAACCCTGCAGAGGAGCAGCTTCTGGTATGTGATTTGAAGCCCATACTGTATTTAGCAGGCAGCTCTCACAGTGTGCCACTGTCCTCTTCATCCCTTGGCAAACTCTGCCTTTTAGTCTTTTCAGACTGGGCACTCAATGAAGTCTAGGAGAATTAGCTGTCTAATGCTATCAGAAGCCAAGAGGATTTGAATATCCAGCACTGCTTGGCTCCTTCGCAACCCTCAGCTTCAAACAGTTTTTCAATATTTCATGGCATTGTTTGCTAGAAAAAAAATAATCCCTCCAACCAAAAAGAAAATCAATTTGTAAAAAAATAGAAACAAGACAGATGTCCTTTCCATGCCCTGCTATCTATGCAGAAACAAACCAGGTTGCTAAGGGTTAAATTTGTTCCTCAGTTGGCCCAATCACATTCCTTTTTGCCTTCTTATTAGGTTAAATAAATAGAAACTTCTTGCAATATCCATCCATAACGATAAGCAATTCCCACTATAATGGAGGGCTAATATATAAATTCAGCCCACATCAGTTTTGTGTCAACTAGCAAAAACAGAAACAATGGAAACTAGACAGTCATGGCTCTGCATAGGTCAACAACCAAGGTTATCTGTATTCAATTACTGGTATCTGCAAACTTGCATACTGTCAGCTGATCATAGACTAAATGAAAACTTATCATGCACAGAGGCAGCAAATACATTTATTTGAAGCAGGCATCATATTAGTTCGCTGGTTCGACTGTGGTTAAGGGGAAAAAAGGGGTTATCAGTCTTTTGGGAAATTCTTTCAAATATAACCTGCAGCAAATATCTAAAATTGGGGATTATCTATGTTATAAATCTTTGTTCAAAAAGTAGAAAAGGAACAGAAAATGCTCTGTAGCCCTCTAAGACGATAAATTATATTATTTAACAATAGATAAACTTAGGGCACCTTTCCTGTGGTACAGCCCTATTGTGAATTAAGCTTTAATCTGCTTCACCTCAACATCTGTTCTGTGGAACCAAAGATCTGGCTGTATTGGACACAGACAGTAATTTGTTTGTTAACTGCTTCTCCGGAACAATATATCATTTCAGAAAACAAAGCCTACTAACACAACGCATATTTATCTGTTTCCTCTATCTGTGTTCCTTTTTCCATAAGTGCAAGTTCAGGCTTTTGAAATGTTTTCCTAGAGATAATTTGTGATGCTGTTAGATTCATAACCCTGGAAAAATAGATTATTTTTTTTTCAAGGTTTTTTTCATCTTTGACCAACAGATGTTCTGTTCAAAATCTGAAAGTACTCATGATGTATGTACTAGCAAATTATAATTGTTAACGCCCCTGTGGAAGGAAAATGTCAAATATTTTCTATCAGTAGACTGTTTGGAAACAAAGGCATTTGCTTCACAGAAGTTCACGTGCTCAATCTTCCCATTCGTCTTTTCCAACAGTCTATTCAATTAGACATTTAACATTTTGTTTGTTTTCAGAAGAGGAAGTGAAAATTAACTTCACAGAAACAAAAAATAAAACATAAAAGCCAGTGAGCATCCTGTATTCCACTGTAAAATGACGCTCCGAGTGCATTTTGGTGATACAAAGGTGACCACAGAAACAGGTCTGTGATCCTGCGCCAGCAATTTACCACTGAACACTAAAGTGGCAATCAAAGAGAAAAAAAACCAATCTGGGACCATGATGCAGATAAATGTCCAAACATATGTCTTCTAATGAGAGCTCTCCACTCCCATTGATACTCTCTCCTGGCCTGACAGCTTTGGTAAAAAACATACTTACCTGCAAGTCTCCACCTCCATGTCCCTCCAGTGCAACATACAGTGTTTGAATGGTTCATATTTCCCACTATTATTTTTAAAGTTGAGATTTATCCTCCATTGAAGGGACTAAAATCTCTCTGCTAAAACCTCTCTCTTCCTCTCTTTTTTTTAACTTGAAACAAGAAAATCACTACAATTTTCAACAACCACAGGGCAAGTTCTCTGCAGAAGTCTCCTGCAGAAATGTCCTAAATCCATACCCTGACAGTCCTTGTACACAATATGCCATCCTTGTATTGTGTTATATTGTGTTGTGTTGCAGTGTCTTCTACTCTAGTCTGTATCTCATTGCATTATTTTATCTCCCTCTTTGTAGCATTGGGTGTGTCCAAACCCCTCATAGTGCTGTAGAAAAGAATAAGAATTGTGTCTAACACATGCTGTCATGATTTGGGGAATCAATCTCTATACCACTAAAATTAATTCTGTTTTATAGCATTGACTGCATTGCATCTGTTTCAGAGAGCAAGCCCCATATGGACTGGAACTTCCTGGTCCTCTCTGCAGCCTCTTGCCCTCTCATTGATGAATTGACCACAGGAGGTGCAGGTTGCATCCTTTTACCTGGCTACAGGGCTAACAGTAAAGCATCATTAAAAAAGGAAAAATCAGCCATGCAAATGAGCCAGAGAAATGGCTGCCAACCAAGGCAGAGGAACTTTTCCAAGTCTGAACCCTATAAGGCAGCAAGTTAGTAACTGTTTTGTGGATTCATTTGATGAGCTGATAAATATGATAAGAGGGCACCTGAGGTGTTACACAAATCAGGAGAGACTGAGAATCTGTGTTTCTGAGAAGTCAGAGGCAGGAATTTGTGTCTAAAAGAAGAATTGTGACCTACTTAGAGGGATCTGACTTAAGCCCCAAATAATGTTCTTGCTCAAGCATGAATTACAAGCAGCTGAAGAAAGATGAGCTTTTGCACTTGTGCTCTAGCCAAGTTTGCCCACATCTAATGAGCAGAAGTACAACTCGGTGCCATTTTGTATTCCCAGGATGTGGTGCAGATGGGGAAGCTGCTCTGATTTTGGGTCCACAAGCCGTTCACCCACTCCTCCAGGCACTCCACACATCCTGCCTCATGCCTCTCCTTGCAGAGCCTGGAGGTGGAGAGCATCAGGTTCAAGAGCAGAGGGAGCAGCAGTAGCTGTGAGAAGCGGCCTTACAAACTGGAACCAGAGCTGGCAGCAGTGCTGGAGCACTGGGCATGGGTCAGGCTGGAGAAAAAGAATTAACAGTTCCATGCTGAGAAGCCTGGGGAGTGAGAAAGCAGGAGGACACATTCAAGATTGGAGGTATATGGGGGTGTTGATTTTGGTGGATTTTTTTTATTTGTCCCTACTCCCTGAGGAGGGAGGGGAAATGCTAAGCTGCCACACATAAACTCAGGTAAGATAGTCTCAGTACAGAAAAATTCCCAGGGGCAAAAAGATGGTGAAAATATGGGTCTTGGTTCACCCCATGCTGGGCGATGCCTCGCTGCGTGTCAAGTCTGGGCAGATGCTTTCTGTGTTGTGTTATTTGGGCCAAAGTCCCACAGGAAAAAAAAAAAAAAAAAAAACAAAAAACAAACCAACAAAAACTGAGTCCAAATTGAAAGATGCTATGAGTCAATCTTCTGATGAAAGAGAGGAACGTGATGTTGGGGCTGGCAAACATGATAGTGCTGTGGGATTAAAAGAAAAAAAAATGAAAAAAAAAAAGCCCTCAGAGAAAGGCTATGCAAATGATGGGAAAAGGAGCAAAAGAGGACGTTTTCTCCAGGGATGCTATATCCCTGCCTTCCCTTCCCTTCCCTTAGAGGTTTGTGGGTGAGCTCATTGAGTCAGGATCATAAGCAAGAAGAATGTGAAGATTAATAACTGAAGTATCCCATTGGACTCCACGATAGAAGTGTTTTAGTTGGGTTTTGAGACTTCCTGGGAACCTGACCTAAGAGGTGGGAGAGCCCTGGGTGTTGCCCAGCCAAGCTGGGCAGGTTGTGAGACATGGCCCAAAAGCCACCCAGGTAACAGCTGGACCCACACATACTGTCCAACACCATGCTTTGAAGTGAAACTACCTCAAGTTAAAGCTCAAGTTTTAACCAACTCCTATTATCTGCAAGGAAAACCTAAATGCTGGCATTGGCACTGCCTGGAAACAGCAAGGGGAAAGCAGGAATTACACAGAGCAGGAGAAATTGCAGACTGTGAAGGATAGCTGAATGTTGCGTGGTTTTGGTTAGCAAAAGACGTGTTTTCTGCAGCAAAGGCCTCACATTTGAAGACACCATTTTAACTTGGCCCCAGCAGCACTGGCAATACAAGTAGGGTAAAAGGAACAGTAGAAGAGGAGGCTGTTGAAAACAGAAAATATTTCATGGAAAATATTAAAGTTCTCTTGAGGCATGTAGAAAAATTCCAGAGTACTGTATTATTACTGTTATTATCCTTGATCTTTTGGAAGGTGAGGATGGAGTATATGCAGTTTTAAAGAAAGAAGACAAGACATCTGTTGCCTTTAAAAAGAAAAGCACAAAGGCTGCTAGGCTCTCCTTACAACATTTTTAATTATTTTCCTTAAGTTTCCCAAATAAAAACACATTGCAGGGAGCCTCACCCAATAAAACTATGCGGGTAAAAGCAATACCCATTCTCTAATCAATATCATATTGCTCATGGCTTTAGCTTGTTCAATAGCTGAGCTCATTGACTCCTGATTTGCACCTTAGGATGCCAATATCTGTTTAATGTTGGACAAACTGCATTTGTCATTCCCTGTAACCAAGTTCTTTAATCTCATTAATAACCCACAGATACTGAAACACAGCTTTGAGTAAGATGGCTGGACTCTGCCAGGTTTCCACGTGCACTCCAGCTCAGGGAGGCATGTGCTGTATGTTAAATAGACTCATTGCCCCTGCAGAGGCTGCAGACCTCCTGTCCCATTGCTCCTCAACCTGGACACCCATAAATGGCAGAAACAGAAAAAAACTAAAACCCAAGAGAAGAAGAGAAGCCATCAGATAGAGAGGATTGTGTCTGTATTTAGAGCATCATAGCCCCCATGCCATATTATCTGTGGTGGCCTCAGCCCCCAGCGTGGGGGAGGCAGGAACACCTCCTGCTCCCCATGCCTCATCCTCTGCTCGCCTGCATATGGCAGAGAACCCACGTGCTCCAGCCTCACAAGTGTGCATCAATAAATTATCTTCATTGGAAACACATTGCAAACAAAATGCAAATGGCAAGAAAGTGCTTGTTCTCAGAGGTCTGTCTTGAGAGTTCATCTACCCAGATTATAAACACTTGATAAGCATCCTGGTTTTCAGGCTAACTGTTTGTATGGCAGATCCCAGGACTAGGCTCCTGGGATTTCAAAATGTATCATGAAATAAAAACAGCTGCAAGGGAAACTCATATGACTAGGATAGGTGCCATATAGCAATTAACAGCCAGAAGTTTTGATCTGGAAAATCACATTTATTTTAATTGCTTCACTGTTGTGTTCATAAAGAATTTGGCTCATTTGATTATTTTCCTTATTAGATATACTACTTAACTTTGGAACAATGTAGTCATTAGTTCCATTGTTCGAGGTTTTTCATTGCAGTGAAATGAATGACAGAGACATGTTCTGCAAGGAAGATTGTTTATAAATATTTATCATAGCCTTAACAGATATTTGTGTAATCCATCCTAATTTTTCTAGCACATAATTCACCAGTTATTTAATCTGTTGTGTGATGAGTGGCAGGTTCCTTAACCTTGAGTTCAATAAGGCATTTAAAGTGTGTGATCTCTTATCGCAAGAACAGAGCAGGCGAGCAACTCATCTTCTTTCTACATTCCTGTGCAAGCTGCCATTCTCTCCATTTTCCTTTAGCGGGCTGTTTAAAGCAGATGCACGTGTCTGAGCGCTCTCACTTGTGCCGTTCCTGCCTGAATTTGGCCTGGACTCCGTGGCACGGATCCGCCGTGCCTCCAGGAGCCGCTGCCCGGCGCGGGCAGGACGGGAGTGGGAGTGGGGGACACGCGTGCCCGGGCACGGCGGCTGCCAGCGCACCTGAGAGAGGGGCTGGGACCATAAAATATGCATGGGCCCTTCTGCAGCAAACGAATCTACTTAATTGAAAGGATTCGGGAGGTGAAAAATGAAACTTGGCAGTTCAGCTTCGCTCCACCATTTGGTGGTTGTTGTGGGACTCCAGCAAAGGGAGCTATCACTGCGGGCATAATTTACTTGATTTTAAGGATCCATATGAATTCTGGCGACATACCAAGTAGCCATTAGCTATGAGGAGTGCTTCCCGATGCTCATTTGTTTTCCATGTGTGAATTTTCACTCTTCCAAACTTTCTTTGGAAAAAAAAGTACTTTTTCTTCATCAATTCCATGTGGAAAATAAAACAAAAATACAGATAATAAATTATTCAAGGAACACAACCGATTCTTTTTTTTTAATGGAAAAATACTGGTTCTAGAATCAAACTGGCAGCTTGCTTTGATTTTGATAAGTGTTAAATTTTATGTTAAGTGTTATAAAATGATATGCTTGTTCACATGCTCAGGCACAGTCTTTCTGTGCAAATTATCCTAAATAGGGTAACTCAATAGCAAAGTAGGCAGGTTTATAATGCTATTACTATTAGGAAAATACCTTTAATATGAGACATATGCAGGATGCTATTACATCAGTAGGCTGCATTTATTAAGTATGCAGGAGCAGCCCTGTGGATCAGAGCAGAGATGCTGGGCCTGTAACACGTGTAACTTGGCTTAGTCTTGGGGTCAAAATCTGTTAATGCAATTTTCTGTATAAGAACAAGAATTTAATATCCATGTGGTTTTAATGACGCATTCAAGATTGGGGGTGTATGGGGGTGTTGATTCTGGTGGATTTTTTTTATTTGTCCTACTCACACATTAAATGAGAACTTCTTTGAAATTTGTGTGTCAGACATTGAAACTAATCTGTGAAATAAGACAAACTTTAAAAATAACTCTTTCAATTTATTTGCTTGAAAAGTTTAATTTTGGTCAAGCCATGTTTCAAATTAAAAATATCATTAGTGATAATTTGCATTTACTTATTGAAGCATTACATGATAAACCAGAACCATGTGTCAAAATGTAATTCTCATAAAATAAGTGTACCGAGATAAAGGGACTTCAGAGATTTAAAAAAAATCAATGTGACACTTAAGACATCTAAAAAGGGTGCCTGCCTTTAAAAAGACAGTGTTTCTATTTCGAATAATTAATATGTTTTGGTTCTTCATTTTTGTGGTCTTGTAGCACAACTTATATCTAAGGCACTATGTTGAACATGCATATTTTGGACTGAGCTCTAGTTTGTGTCTATTTAACAGCTACTCACAGCTGTCTCTGCTTTGAAAGTATTGGGATGAAATTTCTTCCCAAACACCAGTCCATACAAAGCACTGACATTATTTTAAATGACTCTGCCCAGGCCATGGCTGGTGCAGGCAGGCTTCAGGCAGCTGCCTGCTCGTGGCACCCATGTCCCTTCTGTCACCTAGGTGTCCCTGCACACTGTGCCACCACTGCACAGCACACCTTGGGGAGGCTTTTCCTCCTGAATGGATAACCTGAACCTTATCTGGTTAATATATACGTTTGTATTTCAAGATTTGCTTCTAATTTAACTGTGCAAAACACACCTGACTCACTGGAATGCTAGGATGTAATGTAAAAATTCTAATTTTCCTTTTTCTTGGTGTACTAAGGAGAAGAAAAGTGTGAGTAGTTGCTAACTGGTCTGGGTCTGGAAAGTTTTTATCAGTGTGAAGAGGAAGCACTGGACAGGGAAGGTTTCTTGATTTTGCTTATTCAAAAAGCTAAGGAAATAGTGTATTAAAGAAAGACTTCTGCTTTCGTGTGGTCAGTGTCAGACTCCTTTTGCCATTCAAAATTCAAACCATAGAAGCTTCTGGTGGCACCTCAGCATCACCCCCTCCTGAGGATGAAGCACAAAGGAGCACAGCCCAACAGGTCTGCAGCACTCAGGGCAGGACGTGGCCATGGCTGAGGGCTCAGGCACAGTGAGACACAAGTGCAGCAATCAGGTACCCTGCTCAGAAATGCAAAGTTTATTGCTGTAACAAGCAAGAAAAAAAAACAGATTATGAAACTAAGAGGTAGCATACATTGACAAGATGATGTAATTCCCCTTTGGTGCAGAACAGCAAACATTTGCCACCACTTGTCTCCATGTCAGGGGAGCACACCAGCACCTGAGCAGTCCACCAGTATATGTGGGATAATGTATTTTTAAATTAAATACCTGCTAAAGAGTTCTACTCACCATGTCTCTTTTCTTCTGAACTGGAATTTCATTTTAAATTTAATTTTAAGGGTTTTTCTTTGACCTTGCTAATTTACATTTATCCTGGTCAGATGTTCTAACCAAAGAGCCCCATCAGATGCAGAGCTCACTGGGGACTGAAGGTTGTGCATGTATGGGGCATGAGGTGAGCAGCTTAAGTTACATCAGGAATGGTGAGGAGTGTGAGGTGATCAGGTGAATTGCCAGGTGGTGATAAATCAGTTGCTGGGTCTTACCATAACACATGTAGAGTGTGTCTGTCTATCTGCATAAATGTACCTAGAGAGACAGGATTTACTGTACACACATGCATATTTATATATCAGCATATACCCACCTGGGCTGTAGTTTTGGTCCTGGCACCCTTGTGCCACATCCTGTTTGACCCTGTGATGATGATGGACTCCTCCATGGGGTTAATTTTGGGTTTTGGGAGAAGAAGTTGTTTTTTTTTTAAATCATGTTCCTGGACACAGCTCCTTGAGCTTTACACATTTGAATGGTGTACTTAGCTCTGCTAAGCTACTATTTTGCCACTTTTGACATAAAAGCTCTCATTTCATTGTATCTGCAAAATACTCGTACAAAGTTTTAATTATACACCTAGCAATTAGGATATTGACTCAAATCATTATATATTAACTTATAATCTTAGTACATGTTAATGGCAACAGCAACAAAGAGAGACGTGCATAAGAAATTAGAATTAATTGCTCTGTAGTACAGATGACTTATGCTCTTCCAAGAGGCGAGCTGGTGCTGGGAGAGGCAGACTCATTCCCAGCAGGCAGAATTTTTATACAAAGAAAATGAAACTTGGAGGTTTTGTTCTCAGTGAACTCCGTGTCTCTGTTTTATGGTGCAGCAGGTCTGGCTTCCAAAGGTTCATTCCTCTGGCTTGCAATGCCAGAACCATACTACTATCTGTGTGAATAAGGCATTTTCTCCAAGAACAGGCCTAATGGTTAGAGTCAGTCTTCCAGATGGGTTGTAAAACTCTTTGAAACCACTCCACTCAAAGGATATTATACTCCTGAAGCTGTATGTTTGTTTTATTATAAACAGAGATTTCTAAGTAAAAAACATAGAAATGCTGCCTACTTCTGAAGCAAACTAACATGTGGAGCTGTGCTGGATCTCAGCTGAAACAAAACTTAATTTATCACTCCCTAAATATCAAAGGGGCTTGAGGAGGAGCCATATCACATTTGGTCTTTTTAACTGAAAGACACTGTGGGTGAGTGAAAAGCCCATGTACTTCTCCTTCACCATCTGATCGATAGGCATGGGGGGGTGTCCCTCCAGCCAGCTGATTTCAGCCCTTCCCTGGTCCAGCCCCTGCAACCCCAGCAGCAGCTCTGCAGGATGAGTAGCATGCTTGACACTGATTTTTCTCTTCTCATCTCCTCAGAGAGGGCCCTGTAGACCTCAGTGCTGAGCTGGAGGCAGAGCACCTGGCTGGAGACATGCAGAGGGCTGACAGGATGAACTGCAGCTCCCATGTGCTCACCCATGCCAGGATGTGCTGCCAACACCATCCCCACCATCAGCACATCATGTCCAGCCCTAACAGCCACACAATCACTGAATGGCCTGGGTTGGAAGAGACCTTAAACATCACCCAGTCCCAAACCCCCTGCCATGGGCAGGGACACCTTCCACTGTCCCAGGTTGCTCAAAACCCCATCCAACCTGACCTTGAACACTTCCAGGGATGGGCAGGGGCACCCAAAGCTTCTCTGGGCACCCTGTTGCCAGTGCCATATCTATTACATACATATATATATACACACACATATATATGTATATATGTGTGTATATATATATATATATATATATGTATATAATGGTCCTTTGTACAACTTTTGTGCATTGAAAGACCAAGCAGTCTGCCTGAATTTATCAGACCAGTCAATCAAACAATTCCTTCAAGAAGTAGAGAGAAAATTCAACATGTTTCTGCACTGTGCAAGTACCATCAGCCCTTTGGTATTTCCAGAATGTGCTATGCATCTGAAAGATGGCTGCCCAGGAGAATCCATAGGCAAGATGGGAAGAGAAGAGCCAGCTTCAAGCAGCCACTGTCTACAGTCACCATTTTATGCCTTCAAAATGTGAGAAATTGGAATTGTCCCTGAAAACACAATTAGCGTCCCCATTATGATTTGTCAGACACCAACCAGAAGAGAAAAGCTAAGCGGATTTTTTAATCTGAATTTGTACAGGCTTTTCTGTCATTCTTTAAGTAGATTCGTTATTATTTTTTGCCCATAATTTGTATAAGTACTTAGCATTCAAAACAGATCCTTTTTAACCTTTTGCCCAACTTAGCTTTTTGTACTTTAAAAAAAAAAAAAAAAAAAAAAAAAGAGGGAGAGATGGAAAGGGAGAGAAACCCTTTAAGTACCCTGGGCCTGGGTTCCTTCAGTATGCAGGCTGTAAATGTTTTACTTTGATTTGAGATACATGACAATAAATTAGGGGACATTTATCAAAGCTGCTTTGTTGCATTGCTGACAAAAGCTGCTTTTTGCATAAATTACTGCATTATACAAATACACTTAGCAGGATCCTGTTTCTTTGATGTTGGTGGAGGAGATTTATGTCCAATGGAGTTTTTATTTATCTGCCCTGTTCACCTCAACAAGGGCAGGACATATTCCTCAATTAGTTCCATACCCCTAGAAATGACATATATATCTCACAACTAGAAGCAGAGAAACTTAAACAAAACAAAACAAAAAAGCACAAGTGCACTTTTCCTGGCAAGTCTAAACTACTGTACAGTGTAAAAAGTAAATATTAGGCTGGAGCTGTGTCTTTGAAATCTTTGTTCTCAGACTGCTTTGAAAGCTATTTAAGTAAGCTAATTTTGACAAAACAATATTCCCTTTGCAGAAAAGCTTTTCTAGACTTCATTAAGAGACTAAGTAAATACGAGTCCTTTTCAACAAATACTTGATAGCCGAATAAGTAGGTTAAAAGAATAGAATCCCTGGGTGGTAATCCTCTCTGGAACTGTATTTATGCTAAAATCTCTTCCGATGAATATCTAATAAACTAATGAAGGCCATCTTAGGCTAAATGGTGAATTAGGATGGTTAGAAAGGAACTTGTCAAATGAATAAATTGGCTAAACAGTTACACTACTTAAATGAATACAGAATCTCTTGAACACCATTTCTGAGTGCTATTCTTCTGTCACTCACCATCTCCATACCTCAGCCTACACGTAATTCATTTTGTTCCTGGGTCAGGGGTTCAAATACAGCCCTATGTGGCCACTCAGAGCTGTTGCTGTACAATGGCCTGAGATCATTCCAGAGAACACTTTTCTACCTCAGACCTCAAAAGAAAAAAAAAAAAAACAACCCCAAAAAAGCCCAACAAAAAGCAGAAATTTACTACTGTCCTCCTCTTTATATAAATATTATATATATATATATTATACATAATATAGGTTGTAAATATGTATTATATATAATGTATATATCTATACACATATATAGTGTTGCCTGTCAGTCTTTGGCAGGTTTTTTAATCAATGCCAGAGTATCACTGAGCCAGACCATGAAGAAGAGATGATCTGGAGTAGTGGAATTGACTGCTTAGGGCCCCAAAGTTGTCAGGGCCTGTGTTAGCTCTGAAGCTTTCCCAATGAGGGGGAAGAGCTGATGCTGAGAGGGCTGAATCAGCTCACACAGATGGTTTGGAGCGCTGCCCTCCACATCCTTGGACAATCCTTCCCCAAAACTACAATGAAGCCCCTACATCTCTGGACCACTCCATTGAAGCTAAAAGGTTCATAATTGGCACCTCTCATATTTCACCCTTTCTTTACTGGCCTTTGCCAGACACCTCTTTGATCAAAATATTTATGTCAGAAGGACTTTGAGCTTTTGCTCATTCTTGCCTATTAAAACTATCAAAGTTTTTCAACTCATAATAAAAAAAAAATCTTTTCTAAAACAAAATATTTAATTAGCAAACTCTTGCTTTGTTTGAAAGATGCTCTTATATGTTAATAATTTGGAGTTTTTAATTGGATCGCACCCTGTTTTTAAAAAATTCTGGGAAAAGTGCTCTGTCCTTTCTCCTCCATCCACCCCCAAGAATTAAAAAAAAAAAAAAAAAAAAAAAAGGTGAGGTCTTTTGAGCATTTCGTGATGGTAGGAAAACAATAAAATTATACAAAAATAGATTTTCATTGTTCAGTCAGCTCTGGGGAACGGATTCCACACAGTGCATTTCAATGAACCCAGACAATGAATTACTATCATAATTTGTTCTTAAAGTCTGTTTAATTGGCTTACTTAGCCACCTGTTCAGCACAGTTACCATGAAAACATGGTAACTGAATCGGGTTTGCTAAATTTCTGAGTGCCAGCCTTTCATCCTTCATCCTGCCTCCTTCACCCATAAAGTATCGAGCAATGCTTAGCACAGATTTAAAAATAGTGTCATAGCCATGCAACACATATTTTAGCTAATCAGGAAGGAACTGAAAAGTTACAACAATGCTATGCTAATCGGGGCATTTACTCACTGTCAGCTCTGCCTGTTCCTGGGTGAGTGTCAATTTGTTACATCTCACTGCACATATAATAACAGGGGGAAAAGGTAAAGAATGATATGCATGCTTAATGTACGTGGAGAGAGAGATGCTACACACCCCTCCATCTGAATTACATCAGCCCGTTTCACACTAAGAAGTTCCACAAAAAAAGGAGTAAAATTGTGAGAGGAAATTCAGCCAAGGATTTTGAAACTGTTGTCCATTATTGAAAAAAAAAATTAAAAATAAAGAAAAGAAAAAGCAAGCAGAGTTAAAGGCATGAACTTCCATTTAGCGATGCTCACCACTTTAAAAGAAAAAGTTATAAGGCACTGGGGCACCCTTTGTTGCCTGCCGTGAGTCAGATTGCTTTCCTCGAGACCAGTGTAAAGTATTTTTGCAGAGCAGCAGATTCTGAGAAGGAGAGGGGTTCAGCAGTAGAGCATAATTAGCACTCTCTAAAACTGGAGCTGCAGTGTAAACAGCTCGAGTCTACACTGCACAAAGCAAACAAACAATCCCAGCTGAGAATTCCCTGGCAGGAACCGAGCAAATACGGCCCTCGCTGCTGACTGCTGTTATTGCTATGGTTGCTTAATCAAAACAGACAGCAGCATGTAAAAATGTAAATATTTGATATTTGTTAATACAGTCCTAAGTTATTGCTCTGGCCTGCTGGTTTGGTTCCATGCGTTGGGATCCTCTGTGCAACTTGCTCGTCATACATTTCAGCAGAGGAATATTTTTAAGAAGCCATTATCTAAACTGCTGATGTAATAAGGCACCGGTATATGAAATACACTTAATAACTCAGCTTCAGTTATTTATTGTGAACGAGGGTGCATTCTCCTTGATTCCATTTCCCAGCAAAATATAAGTGGAGCTTTCATCATGAGTGCTTGAATTTATGGCAAGCAGACCAAGTGACATTAAGAAAGCCACACAATCCCTTCATTCAGGCTTTAATAAGGAAGCCAAGGAAAAATTATCCAAGCTGGTTTGCGGGTGACAGCACAAGAACTTTTTGGAGTCAGAAAGTTAGCACGGAGGCTCCCTGTCAGCCCATTAAAAAGCAAGGTTGGCATTCCCAGATATTGGAACCATGTGTGCAGAGGAATTTTTCTTCTGGTAAGACATTCCAAATATTGTCCCAGAGCCAAACACTTCGGTGTTAGACTAATTTAAGCAGTATGTTGGAATCAGCTCTCAGGACTTTGATCATATGGAGATCGTTTGTTACAAATTGAACTAACCCAGTCTCTATTTCTGGTGGATCAGAACTATGGATTTGTTGAATTAAATGCCTCATTTAATGCAGTTTGCACATGAAAAGAAAGCTGCACTCAGGAATCTGATAGTGAATTTTTCACCTAACCAACAGGTCTACTTTTTTATTACTTTTAAACCTAATCCATACTCAGTCCACACTGTTCTTAATAAGCCCGAGGCTGTTTGGAGTGAAGGTTTAAATCAGCTCGTATGTTATGGGGGGAAAGCATCACTGAATTATCAAACCGTGTAATAAGGAACACATTTGAATCCAATTCTAGAAATAATTTTATGAAGAAAAATAAATTAGTCCTCGGTTGTTATTTACCATCCAAATAGCTCAGTGCTCTCTCATGACAGCAGTGGACAGAAAGCTGAAAAATGATTTTGCAGACGTACGATTTTCTCCCTGCTTCTCATTGCTATCCCCATTTTTGCAGCTAAACTATTGTGAGGGTTAAAAGTGCACAAAATAAAGCATTTCCACATATGGCTGCACTTTCTTTTCATTTCTTGAAGTTATAATGTCTTTAACTGTTGATAATGATATTATAAACTGTCATTTAGTGCATTTTGAGTATATTAAATACATGAACAAAAGATGTGTGGTTCCAGCTGGACCCTGATCAGAAACACAGATCTGATTCACTGAAACTCCAGATAGCAGCGTGCAGACCTTGTGAGGAGCCTTGTGGAACAGGTAGCAGTTGCAATAATAACAGAATAAAAATAATTGATTAAAATAAAAGAACCTGACAGCAGTTTCTCCAGGAGTGGGATGAAACTGAGAAATATCACCCAAGTGATATCTAATGGAAGAGTCATTGGCATGCTGCTACACAGTGGACTGACACAGGGCTTGAGTATATCACAACTCTCTGCCTTGGGGAACTCAGGATTTACACAGTTTTCAACACATTTTCATCTGGAGTCTCACACAAAATAAAAGCAGGAGCACCAGCTATTCCCAGGGACCCTTCCTCTAAGTCCCAAGGGACTCTGCATAACAGAGTTGACATGGAAGGAAATGGGAACACTGTTTTCTGCCCAGCAGGGGCAAAATGAATCTCTCCAACCTCACGGCTTTGAAAGGACCCTATAGCCAAGCTGAAAACCTCTGATATATGGATGTAATTTTTAAAGACATCTCACTGTTTTACTGGTTTAGCAAAGAGATAATATGCCATGGTATATGTAGCCTCAGCCCCTTCGTGCTGTTACAGGTATATCTGGCCACTGCAGCTGGAAAAGGAGCTAACCAAAACCCCAAAAAGGTGAAATCACTGTCCAGACATGAGCCCTGAGCAAGAATTATCAGGACCTTTACTGAGTCTTAGAAGACAGGGACAGAAAATAGCGACATGGAAATAACATGGCAGTACCCTAAGCCTGACCAAGGCAAGCTCACTCCCCAGTTCGTGCTGATCACGGTGTTCCCATTGCATTAACCAGCAAGGGAACCACCCTGAGCCTCCCCTGTCCTTACCAGGCCACGGGGGGATGATGGTCAGCTTGGCACCACCAGTGCAGGGTACAAAGCAGGAGAGGGAAGCAATGAGGGTGTTGTGTGCTCCAAATCCTATCCTGGGGCAGGGGGAGTGGGAAGGATTTCCCATGGGCTGTTCATTCCAACTCCCATTGCATGTGGAGAGCAGAGTTCATTCTTCATAAAGAAAAGGGAAACTGTTCCTTTAGGGAAAAAAAAAAAAAAAACCACACCCAAAAAAACCCCAACAAACCAAAACCCAAACAACCCAAAACAACAGTTATCTAGCAGATACTGATTTATACACACTCACACACATTTATATATATTTTTTATTGGCAAATAAAGAAAGATCAGATCTTTAATGAAATCAGGATGGGTTTGGGAGGTGAACTTGAGCTGAACTCCCCAGATTTTCATGGAACTTCAATTAAAAGGGTTTCAGAGGAGTTGCTGAAAGCCAAGCACTTGCCATTGAAAGCTTAATTTAAAATGAGAAGCATTTTTACACCACATTTCTCAGAGAAATTCTATCCCTGATCCTCATTATATACTTTTCTCTTGAACAATATTTTTTTTTCAGATAAACCATGTGACAATGTATATAAATTTTATCCTCAGGTGTTATGGCCAGTGCACATAGTGGCTAGAGTGACTAAAGAAATCACCATTATTGCGCAGAAAATCACTCTGCCCTCTCCACTCTAAAACTAGTGGTGAAATTTCAGTCAGAACTTGTTGTCATATATGATATATAAGAATTTAGATATCTGATAAATACTAGGGCTAGCAAAACATGTGGTTTGGGGGAAAGGAGTGAAATCTAACTTCAGAAAACAAAACAGAAGAACATAATTAAAAATAAAGATTGTTTAATTTCTGCTTACCAGCCTACTCTCCTTCAATCCCAAGAACACAAGGTAAATACACAGCCTCGCTTTAGGGCCCTTTTCAGTACCAGTGGAGTCACACAACTCAGTCTTTGAACTTTGCCTTCAAAACATATCCCTTGCTTGATCAGATGCACTGCAATTCAATCTGAATGTCAACTTCTGGCTGTGGAAAGAGGACACTAACTAGTGATTGAAGAGACCAAAATGGACACACATCCTGGAATTTCAATGGCTTGAAAATATTAAGGGAAATGATCTTGTTTTAACCAGGTACCAGGAAATAAGTTACTTTGAAAACCATTTAAATAAATAATACTTTACTGTGTAATGAAACATGATGGAATAGAAATTATTGTGAAACTTTTTAAAGTAATGATGGGGGGAGGTGTGCCTAAAATAACAAAATCCAGCACTGTGTCAGGGACACAGTTACCAAGACAAACTTTTTGTGCTGTGGGGTGGAACCTCTCCCTCTGCCCAAGCTATCTGCACTGCAATTGAATAATAACAGACCTGCAAAACATAGCTGAGCTCTTGGAGCTGACATGTAAGACTAAGCACTGTAGTTTCATGGTCTCACATGCAAATGGCAACAATAAATAGACTGAAAGGCCTTGTTCCAATTAAAACATTAATTTCATATACTTCCTCTAGTTTTCATTTTCCTATGATCATTTCTTCTGTCTTCACTGTAGACCAAAGACTTCTAACTCACTTAAGAAAAGGCAAAACCAGATTGTCCTCAAAGGCTCTCCAACCTCCTTCCCTTCCTGGCAGCTTTGTGGGGAAGCTCAAGAGGCTTCCTTCTCTCACCCTTTTGGGAGATCAGTTGTGCCCTAGTACCTCCTTTGTCCTCATTGCATTCAGCAGTGAGGAGCAAACTCCAAAACTTCCTTTTTGTAGTCTGGGAGAAGAACTGAAAGTTCAGATTGCCAAACATGGATACAAAGAAAGTTAGAGCGCTGGATTGTGTCTTATGGGTCTGAAACGTGGTCCTAAAATTGTGCAAATACTCTGAATATTCAATTTTGTCATAGTTCATCCCGCAGAAGAACCTCCTCTTTTATTCCAAAGAGGTGGTTCCCACCCTGGTTAGACTTCAGTGTGAGAGCATTGGGCAGCAGCCAGGCTTTTCCAGGTCAGTATTGTGTGCCTTGGCTGGTGACTACTGTGAAGCTCCTACCAGAGCCCAGGACTGCAGGGCTTCCTGTTCATGTTCAGAGCCATCTGAGCAAGGCCAGGTATCCAGCAGGACAAGGCTCTGGAGAGAGGCACAGCTGCAGCTTTGCTGGGCTCACCAAGCACTCAGTTTCTGCTGGCTGAATGTCTTCAGCAGAGCAGGAGTGTTGGGGCAGACATCTCCTTCTACACACAGACTGTCCCACAGCACCTGCAGAGTGGTGGTCCATCAAACCCAGCAGATACTGATTTACACACACACACATATATGTTATTATATTGTATATTATTATACATTACATATTGTGTACTCTTACATATTTTATAATATGTCAAATCATGATGTTTCAGGTTGGTACCAGAGACCCACCAGTGGGGTTGGCACATCACTGAGCCATGTATTAGGACAAGTTTTCATATAGAAATAGATAACCTGGTCTGAGTTAGAGGAAAGAGCTTGTGATCTGGTACCTCACCCTCAGCTTGCTGCACAGACCAGAGCTAACACCAGCTAAACCAGGCTGCTCCCAAGATACCTGGGATTTCACCCATAGTGGCAACCTTCCAGTTCATGTTTTCAGCCTCCTATAATGCAGCAAGGGGAAAATCAGAGCAGATTTTTCTCTCTGCTCATACCTTCCATGCCCATAGCTTCCTATTTTAAAAAGAGACCGATGCTATTTAAAATGCCAGATTCATTAAACCTTTTGTTTTCTCTAAATAAGAAGAAAATGGTTTCTCACAATTTTATGGGAAGCCATCAATCTTTCCCAAAGTGACTTACTGTATGGAAGAAAATAAACATCTCTGTGTATGTAAAGCAGAGCAGAAAGGCTGCAGTCATGGGCAAAGCACTGCTTTCTTTAGCAGTAGCAACATATTAAAGCCAAATGTAGTCCACTGAAAGTGACATAAATAAGTGGATTTCTCATCTGAAACATTGTTTTTAGCAAGAGAAGCTTTTAATCCCCTTAAGTTCATTTCTAATCTGTCTTGGAAGTGCTTGTCTAAAGAATATTACATTGATATAAAGGATTTAATTTATTAAAACTAAACAGCAGCCAGCACACTACTAAAGAATATCTTGTACACAGTACTCTCCCAAATGAATAAAGCTGCTACAGGTAGAAAAAAAAAAAAATAAAACCCTGCACAAACACATGGCACAGCATTCATTAAAAATTCACACATTATGTTCCTGAACTCTCCTGCTCGCTGTGCTTTTCCCAATAAAGCAAACACTTTAGAATTCATAATACCTCTTTATCCCCTGTGCGCAAATGACCTCCTCTCCTTTATGCACCTAGCAAATGAACAAGTACAAAAGGGAATAGAGTAAGCAGAAAACTAAACATGCCCTCTCCTACCCAAGAGCATAAAGAGAGGGCAAGCAGAGGTTCTCTGAAGGGTTTAGAGCAGCCTTGACCAAGATGCCAGGGCTCCCATCAGTTTTGGCTGGTGCAAGCTACGTAGGCAGCATCAATTATGCAGTTTGTCAGTCAATTAATTTTAAGGGCTCTTCCTCAGAATAGCAACTGAAGGAAACAAAAGCTGCCTTCAAACTACATTTAAATCACTCGTTAACCACAGATTGGGCAGACTGTTTAATAATCAGCAAGAAGCCAACTACCAAATGATAAAATGGCCTTTTTTTTTCTCTTCCTGAGGGGATGAAAATATCTCTGTTTCTAGCAGCCCACCTTGAGACACCATGAGACATCTGCTTGGTTTCTCCATGAGTGCTTTTAGTATGTAAGGTGGTGTCCAAACACAATAGTGTCAAACAAGGCCCCAGAGATCTTTTAAACCTACACACTAATCATGGAAAAACTTGCAGAAATTTTCTGAAAACGGCTGACCAACTGTCGTAAGGGAGGATTTTGTCCACGAGAAACAACCTTCACCTTCAAAAATGTAGTTACTATGGGGCCTCTTTCCTGAATTTTGCAGTTTGATATAGTATAGGTCTCCAGGGGTTTTTTTTCTGTCTTGACAAAAGAGACATTATTTATTGGGAAAAATTCTGCTGTGCTGTGGCACAGTGTGCGTGTTGTGACTCATCTCACATTACACCCATTGATTCCTTCTGAAGTCACAACGGAAGCTCACTGTTACAAGTGAGATCAGAATTTGGTCACACATTGTTATCACACTGGATCTTAGATGACATTGCACATGACATAGTTTCCATTCATTTCAATTATGGCCAGCAGCCATCCTGCCTCCATCTCAAGCCCACACAGCTTAAGTCAAATGGGGTCAGGATTGGTCAATGCTGGAAGGTCTCCAAAGAAAACCATGAGGCAGGCAGAGGTATTACTCAGGGATTAAGACTTAAACCTGCAGAGAAACATGTTCCTGAGGAGTCAGGCTCTTAGTAGGTGTTTTCTGCAAGGCAGTCTTGGGTTGGTGCTGATGCTGACTGAACACACCCCTCGCCAGCCAGGGAGAGAAAAACAGACTCAGCAGGCCATGGTGGCTCTTGTCCTACTACACGGTACCAAAGTGAAGTGATTCTCATTCTATTACCTACACACAGCTGTGGCAGCTCTAGCAGCATGGACACAGCCTGGTCTGAGTACAAGGACTAGCTTTCCTGAGCTCTTGCAAAAGAAATTGTCCATGAAACTGGGGGCCTATCACAGGAAACTATTTTTCACTGGGTGTTATACACGTGCATATTCTGACTCAGTAGCAAGGGAAATGACAAAAATGCTCATCTTTAATGAAAAAATTAATTAGCGCAGAAAATAAAGTCTTCTGCCTAATAGGCAATCCCTTTTATTCCCTGCATTCTTCCCATCATTTTAGATGGTGCTGTAGCACAGTCAAGTGGTACTTACTGACAATTTTATCTTGGGTAAAAGTCCATGAAAACATTAAAACATGAACAAGTCATCAAGTCAGTTTATGAATCAATATACAGATTTCCTCCATGCCCATAGCTGATTTCCATAACCATGAGCGTGCTGAAATCCTGTCTAGATGCCAAATCAATTTTTCTTATATATGAACATCACAGCTACTTGAGAAAGGGAATCTGTGCCAAAAACCTCACGCTCTTAACTAATTATTTCTGTGACTCCCTCCTTGCAAAGCACAATGACTGCCACATAAATACACACAACATTTATTAGGAACAGGCACACTTCCCACAGGTTCAGCCTGAGTGCAGAAACATCCCTGACAAGCTCATCTTCCCAAAATGTGCAGCCAGCCTTTATCACAAGAAATAGTCCTGCTTTTCCCAGGATTTTTTTTTGCTGTGAAATATTGGAGCACTTATCGTCTCAGGCAGGGCAGCCAGGAGGGTATGGAAATTCCCAGCTCTCCATGGATGCATCCTGCAGGGACAACTGTTGTCTGGCATTTGCTTTCACTGGTCATTGATCCTGGTCTTGCTCAGTGTCATTGTGGAGCTGCTGCCTGTGAGATGAGAACAATACTTTATGTAAATAATGTCCAAGTAGAGGAACTAATCATTAATGCAGACTGTTCTGAAAGTAAAAACAAACAACATTTGGCAGGGAAAACTATTAATGAGAGGGTCATCAGGGAATTCATTCTGCAAACCACATGGAGATTTGCAGGGTATTTCCTTGTGAGGCATCTGGGAGCAGATGTTGTGCAAGTACCACTGATGTGGAGCAGGAGAAAAGTGGGGTTAAAGTACTGAGTCAGTGCTGATGTCCAGAGAGGGAGCACAAGAGGCTGTCAGAACAGCAGGCCCTGAGGAGATGTGGGCTGGTATTGACAGGCTGAAAGTATGCTGATGTAATGAACTCCCATTGCACAACAGGGACACCACTGAGGTAGGTGATGGTTGAGTCTTGGCTCCAGCCTCCAGTTGTTTTTTGGGCTTTCTGGACTTCAGGCACCATTGTGCTTCTGTGGGGGTGTAAATGTGTGTATGTGTGTGCAAACATGAGGAGCTAACCTAAGCTAATCCTTGTCTTTCATAGGTGGCTTTTGTCATTGAAAAACAAAGTGGATACAGAAGAGGAAATGTATTCCACATTAATATATGGTTTTGTTGAATTAATTGCTGGCCCCTGCCATCCCACCACCCACAGACTCAGCTCTTGGCTACCCTTTCCCATGCACTTCCCTTGAGAAAGAATGAGTTTTCATGATTTCACGCACTAGCAGTAACAAGAAAAGGAAATGTTCTACTCAAACATCACCCAAATTGCAACATACATAAGTTACAAATTAAATATATTTTACAAAAATCTGAATCAGTCATATAAAGCAAGAAGATAGAGTGCATTCCAGGCTCCTGCTGATGTGATGGGTATCTGAGGAAGGTCTGAGGGAAAACTGCTTCCCTCATGAATAAGGTCTGGAACACTTGTGGACTGTCTATCCAGAATGCATACACAGGAGAGAATACCAACCAATGGAAGGTTGGCAGCAGGTGTATTCATTGCCTGAGTTAGGACCAGAGCCCAAGTTCCCCAAAAATTTGAGAGCAGCATATCACTGTGCTGCAGCCATGAGACAAAGCTCTGGGCATGGGAGCACTAATTCTGTGGTATCTTCTGGTGCTCCACGGCCTTCAACCACCACCCAGATTGGTACCCTGAACACCGATCTGTCTCTGAGGAATTGTCTGAGTACACATAAACGGCACTTTTATGCTCTGTCCTAATTTCTATTTACGTTTCACTTCACTGGTGAGAAACCTCTGTCCCCTGTGCTGATCCTGCCCTGGGCACCGGGCTCTTCCAGCCAGGTGCTGCTCACTGGGGATTAGCACTCTCCCTCCCTGCCCTGACCCAGCTGAGCTGTGGCACAGGAAATGCCACAGCCATCCCACACCACAAAGCCAAGCTTCTCTAGATTCCTGTCAGGGAGAGAACAGGAAAAGTGGGTTTTGAGCTAGTGCTCCCTGCTGCAATGACACCGAGACTTTCTCAGAGCTCCCGTGGAAACTGTCCATGTTCCCTGGCTTGTAACACTCAAAGACAGCAATGCTGCATCTTACCCAGCAGAGACTGTTTTACACCCTTTGTTTCAGACCAAGCACACATGGTCCCAAGCTCTGTACATAAACCCATGGCAGCTCTGAGAAGGAAATAATCCAATAATTGCTTCCAACAGACGGGCAATGCCACTTTGTAATATCATCTTGCATTTGCAAATATAAGCTAAATACCTTAGTAGAAGTAAAAGCTACAGACAGGACAAAGCCTGTCTGTGTAAGAGATCCATAACTTTTCTGGGTGCTTGGTGCATCAGTATCCTAAACAGATTCCTAAAAATTCTGTTATAGTCTAACGGCCATTTCTCAATGTAATGGCATTAGAGCTGCAGAACTAAAACACTTACTGTGACTCAGAACTGACTATACTCTACCTCTGTCCTGTAGTTTATATAAGGAGATCATAACCTCCTCTGGCACCATAAATAACCATGCCTCTGCAGCAGCAGAGCCAGGCACAACGGACGAAATCATCAAAATTGCTAACCAAACAAGCAGAAGGAGTTATTAAAGAGCGCTTAGGCTTCCACATGTTTATTTTCACTGATTTCCACGGCAAGCCCTGCCTTAGCTCTCCCAAAGAGCCAGGACACTGATTTTGCTCTCATTAAACAATGCCCTGTCATCAAGCCGAGACGCTGGATAAAATGCATGATTATTAATCCCTTCAACGTAATTATAGATGACAAGAAAGAAAGAGGGGAGACCGCACCAGTGGAACAACTTTGCTCACAAGAAGAGAGAACAAATAAGTATGATTGCAGATGTTATAAATGTTTCTAATTCAACTAAGCAGTATTTTTTTTGCTTTTCCAAGTAGCATCCATTGGGTTTTGCCAACAGCTATGAGTATACACTATGTGGTTAGCACATAGCAAGGTTGCAATTCTAGTAAATATAGAAGGAGGCAGTGTTTTTCCTAAAAATAAAATAATGAGCCTTTACTTCATCAACAAAATCAGTTTTCAGTTCAACGAAATGACAAACCTGCAGTCAGAGCCTGGCTGATAAACTGGTGACCCAGCTCCAGTGCTTAGTTTCCGTGCACATTTGTGGAGCCATGGATATGCCTTTGGTTGGCTTTCACTGATCTGAGCAGAGGAGCCAGGAGCAGCCATAGAGGGTGGTGTGTTAATGACCAGGACAAGCTTTCAGCTGGAAAGAGAAGGAAGCTGCTTGATAAGAAACAATGTTCTCTGCTCTCTTTTCAAGAGGCTGTGGAGACACCATGTGTGAAGGGAGGTTAAGGAGATGAAGGAGAAGAAGGGAGGCAATGACAACAGCAAAGAAGCAGAAGTTCAGAGATCATTTCCAAATACCTGTATGATGTTTGTTGGAAGTCTGTGTGACTTCCTGAACTGCTGAGTCCAGAAGGAGGTGGCACGTGTGTCTGGGAAAAGACATTCCCGAGTTGCACAAGAGGTGTTGGGTGAGCTGGGAAATGGGCAGAGGAGCAGGGCAACAGCAGAACTGTGATAAATGAGCTACAAGACAGGAGCAGGAGCCGCAGGAACACGTGAGGGTTTGCAGCTATGGAGCCTTTGCTCCACAAGAATTGATACCAGATGACTCAGCCCTACAAATCTGATACAGATCACACTATGGGCATGTGACTGCTTCTACCAAATTAGATACAGCACATGATGTGAGCCTGTGCCAGCTTCACTCAGGCTGTTGAAAGACAGACAATAAGGATGAAGAGCCTTTAAGACAGTGTGGAGCAGTCAACCACCATCTATTCAAACCAGGATCTTCTCCCCAGACTTTCTCCTCCAAAAGGGTGAACAAGATTAAACTGTGGTGGTGGGATATTCTGGGACATCACAGGGCCATGACGTTTCCCACTCAGTAGCTGGAAAAGCAAAGCCAGATGAGGTGTGTCACTGACAGCAGCCAGTGCTCCATCACACACAGATGAGGGGTGTGAGGCTCTCCCGCAGCACTGGGGCTCTGCTGGAGCTGGTGGGAACAGAAGGAAAGGGGGGTGATTTCTATCTGAGACCCAAGGCAGCAGATGCTGTTTAAAAGCTTGACTTTCTCTTGGCCCTGCTGTAGAATATAGATCTAAAGCTCAGATTATACTGCTTGCAGCATCCCAGGAAGTCAGATTTGCAAAACTGAAGAAACCCAAAACAACGCACGATCAAAAAAACCCCCAACCTAGCAACTCAGATGCCAAACTCAAACCTTCTGGCCACTTTATTCTGGCTATTTTTCATTTTACTTACTCACTGTCACCAACGTTTTGCTTAGTCTTGAAGAAAACGTTGTCATTCCACAGTCAGATGTTTTTACATGTACATCCATCATGGCCTGATATATCCTGACCTTAGTTAAAACTTATGTTTTCTAAATTGTACTTTTATGTTGAGCAAGCCCTTAGGCTACACTGTTAAAAGTTTACATTGAAAAATCATTTATAATTGGTTTGTTTGAGTTTGCCTGCTTTGCCTGGTGCAAAGTCACCAGAAAGGGCAGTATTAATTAGCAATGGCTTATATAGAGTCTAGACAATAAAAAGGAAATTATTTTACCTTTTTGAAAAGCTTTAAGCATCTTACTGGTTCTAACAAATGAATCTTATAGAAATTACATTGAAGGAAAGAAAAATTGCTGTATAATTTACATCAACGCTGTTCCATTTGAATATTTTTTTAAAATATTTTCAGGATATACACACATTGCTCAAATTGAAATATGATTATTGTGAAATTGAGACAGCCAACAAAAAGTTTTAATTTATTCCATTTGTTATGCAAAAGCTTGGTTGGAGAATTAAACAATAAATTTTAGTTTATTGCATAATGTCCTAAGTTTCACTGTAAAAGACTTGTTTTCATTTTGGGTAGATAATGATGACAATTGCACAGAATTTTTAAATAGTGCACACAACAGAAAACTTTCCAGAGCTCCAACAAACCCTTCGCTGCACATATTGTTTCAGCAAAATTAAGGAGGCAGTTCGTCTGGGTTAGACACTGAGGGATTGAGCTTTTAGTTCCAAACATCCTTTCCAAGTGTCTGACATAACTTTGCAAAGCCTTATTAAACATGAATTAATGAATCATTGGAGCTGATTTTATTTATTCACAATGTCACTGCGAAGAGACAGAGGAGTTTTGGATCATGGCACTCTGCAGCACTTGATGTTATTTTAGTTCATAATTGGTGGTGACAAAGCCACAAAACACTCAGAGCATTTGCCAAGAAAATTTAATAGCAGGCACAGAATTTATCTTACATCTACCTTCATTTGGAAGCAGATTATTTTGTCATCCTTGAGGAGACTGACAACAGATCCCAATTTCTGTATTGGTTCAGATCATAACTCGCTGCCTGCCCGGCCCACATGTGTTGCAGTTTATCCTGCTGTCACCTGATACCCTGGAGGTCAGCGTGGCGGGGGGCACCGAGGAAGGACTGACAATACAATAATGGCTGTGAGCAAAAGGCATTCTTTGGGGCTGATTCTGATCTCAGAGCAACCAAAGATCAGCATGTATTTAAACAGATAGGGTTACTTTAAATAAATGTACAGTAGCAAAAATTCCAGGAAACCCTAAGGCAAACTGGAAAAAATAATCTGCTCTGTTTCCTCGTAGTCCTTTCCTATTTTGTATTGGAAAAAAAACAAAGAAGTGGAGGGGTTTTTTCCCAACACAAAGAGCAGCTGAAGTAAGGAAAGGAAGGAGGACTAACATGCTTCCACTGCAGGGCTCTGCTCAACCTGAAGACAACCTCTAACTCAAGAGACATTCCCCTCTTCCATCTCCCCTGTTTTTTCACTGACAAAGGCAACAAACTCTAAGCAAACACAAGAAATGTAAAGCTCCATCCTTGAACTGTTTCTTGATCCCTTTCCTATTTTTACTTCCCATCCTCTATTCTCTTACAGACCCATCCTTTCCCAACAGCTCTAGGCACATATTTTTGAAGTAAATGAAGCTGATTGAGATCTTGCTGACCTAGGTTAAACACAGACTCATGCCATGAAAGCCAGAGGAGCTGTATCAATATCAAACCAGTGTGAACAAAAGTAGACTCAGACCCAATGGTATAAAGGTATGGAAACGTATATGTCCCAGTTGCCTTTTATTCACATCAGTTTAATGTTAATGAGGTGCCATTGGCTTCAGAAGAATGGTTCCTGACTTACAGAGGTAGAGTAACTGGAGATGCTTAGCACTGCTCTCCCTGTGCAGGGCAGGAAGGAGCAGAAGGGCCAGGAATGCCTTTCCCTTCCTGAGCCCTCTCACCTGCTCCCAGTGAGGCTATTCTTGCCCACCTGCTCTGGCAAGAAACTCCCACAGGTTTGGTGTCAAGCATAGCCACAGGGTTGTCCCCACCCTCTGGCACCCTGCTCCGGTATGCGGCCAAGGAACAGTGACTGGCTCCATGTCACAGCCCCTCTTTCCATGCACAGAATTTGCCCACAAGTCAGCCTCAAGGGCTTGTTTGTACCTAGTTTGCTGCCAGGTTAAAGAGCAGTTACCCCAGGCAGAGGAAAAGAAATATTTTACAGGTTTGTAATTCATTAAAGCACTGGACCTGTTCCAATATGAGTCTACTGTTGGGTAGGAGAGAAGACATGTTCAGGCTGTGGTCTACAATGACACACTTGTAATATTTGTGAACATTTCTAGTGACTGAAACTATTTTCTGGGTGTTCTGCCTGTGCCAAGAGACTCGAGCAAACAAATTCAAAGTAATGCTCTTTTGCTTGCATGATTCAGACTTGTGTCATCTCGAGTTTTAATGGTGGATTTAAGAGGGTCACTTCAAACATGCGCTATAAGACAAACACTCCTGAAACAAAAAAATTCCAGCATAGCACAAACAACAAAATCACCTTAAATCTCCCAGGTGTGGTTCTTTAGTGGCTTATACTTAAGTGATTTCTGTGCATGTGAAGGAAAACACTCCAAAGATCCTTTTACCAGTATTATAGTCACACATTTACCCGGTTGGAGAAAAGAATTCTTGTCTTTTCTCTTTTAGAAAACCTGCAAAATAGAATTTACAAGACTTCACCGTCTTTGGCCATGATGCAGAAATCAGTACATATCTTCCTATTAATCAGAAATGAAAAATTTAAGTAGAAGTCATTAAAATTGTATCCTCTGAAAAAATTGACAACCATCTCGTTGGTTTTGACATCACTGACTTTGGATATCAGTCACCTGTTAGTTTCCATAATAGCTCTAACCAAGACATATCACAATAGAAGTAAAAAGTTCTTTGTTTTTGAAATTGAAAGAAAGCTTTAAATTCCTCCTCTACTTTCAAGAGGAGGCAACATATGTGTGACATCAGAGAAAACAATTAGAAAAAAAAAGTGTGCAAATATTTACAAATTGCAGGTAGATTCAAAAATATTACATGTTATGATTTTCCTTGCAATTCTTTACATGCTACAATCAGAATATCTCTGCAGTTCATCCAGTGTCAATTTGTATACACTTATTGAGTGATTTACACAACTGAAACCCAATAATTATTCTCAGTAATGAACATATGCTTCAGAATAATAGCCAAATTACTATCCTAAAAGGTAGAAAGGTTGAAGCTAAAGTAAGGGGAAAGAAGAACTATAAAACAAAAAAGAGATTCTCTTGCTTTGCCCAAGCTGTAGCTAAATGTACAGAGAGCAGAAATAAGTCTCCCAGGAATGTATCAAACCAAGCAACATAAATGCAGCCTCAATGCACAGAGAGTCAGCAGCAGTGCTGCCAACCTCCAACAGTCACAAGTCAGAAATCATGCCCTAGAAAACCAGATGCTAAAGCTCAATGAATGTAAAAGTTCATTGTATTTGTTTGTGAAATTTGTATCTGAAATTCACATTCAGAAGCATTTTTCTATCCCTCTGAAGCCTGAAAACATTTATTAATAGCTAAGTTTCTCATAGGACTCTAGGAGCTGGGGAGTTTATCGAAAACACTAAACATAGAAAGCACAGATGGGCAAATTCAACAATTCTGAGACAAAAATTAAACAGGACATAAAAGCCATGCCACCATGGCTGGAAATACCCTGTGGACCTGGCAAGAAGTGATCCAGTGAGATCAAGTGCTAGTGTGGGGCAGCCATGCCAAATCACAGAGTCACTGGATGGCTGGTGCTCTTCAGCCCTGGCCTTGGGGTGACACATCTACTTCTGGTTCAGAAAATTTGGGAATGTCTCTTCTGGGTAAATGGAAAAGAAGAGAAACCCAGAAGTCATGAATTCTTTCTGGACAGGATGGTGATGCAGTCAGTCCTTGGCTATAAGTGACAGTAGCAGAACAGAAAGCACTCAGAAGGAAAGGGACCTGAGAGCATCAGCACTGGCTGAGACCAGCACAGCCAGCATGCCCTGTTGGGACATGCTTGTTATTCCCAGGGGCCATCCAGGCAGGGCACAGGGTCCCTCAGGAGGCTGTGAAGACCCCATGCCTGGATGTCTGCACAGCCCCACTGGATCAAGCTCTGAGCAGCTCGGCCTGACATCCCTTTCTGCTCCAAAAGGAGCAGTTCTGACAAGGTCGCATTCAGTGTGAATTACACTCTGATTCTGTACTGTAACAATAATTGCCCTGAGTGAAAACAAACCACCATCCTCTACAGTATTTCACAGGATAAAGTATAAGTAATCAGACCCAACTACAGGAAAATATAAACACAAAATTAGAGCTCACATGTTAAAACTCTTTTGCCACTCAAGGGACATGCTTCTTAGGCTGCATTTGCATGGGAAAATGATTGTCCCTGTCTCCACTCCCACCCAGGTGCCTCTCTCTCTACAACACCTGATAGCTTCCAGGTTGCTGCCCTGCTCATGGCTTCTGTGCTCCAGCTCAGCTCACACTCTCTCAGGCCCCTGTCAGGATACACCATCCAGTGATGAAATCTGCTGTCACCCAACGCCATGGCAAAAGCCCAAGCTGGAGCAAGGCAGGATTTCACTCCCACTATGGGCAAGAAGCTCTTCATGATCCCCTTAGAATGAATTAGGAAGGGCCTGCAGTCTTGAGCAAAGCCTGTATTAAAGACCCTTTGGTGAGATAATGCCCTAAATTTCCAGTCTCCACCAGGGGCAATGCACACAGTGTTGGGGTTTCTCACGTTACAGTCAGAGGGAAGCTCCTGACAGCCTCCTGTTTCAGTGTCCTGGAATGGAAGAACTGAGAGTTTAACATCAGTCAGTCTTTCCCATAGCCAGATCCACAGGGCACACCAGCAGGTCACTCAGCAGCTCCCAGCAGCAGATAATAAATAAACATATATATAAAACTATAAAGAAAAAAACCCAAATTTTAATTTCTACTTTAGGAGCCAAGGGAAATGGCTCACTGGCCTGTAGAGTTATGCAACAATTGACTTCCTTTCAAGTTGCAAATTACAAGATGGCACAACCACAACTATAAATATGTTCCTATCGTACTGAAATAAGCTTTGCTTTCAATTAAGCAGTTGTTAAAAGTATGTCTCTTTTTAAAGAACTGGCTTATGATAGGGGATATTTCTTCCTTGGCATTTTTAGTGCATAGGAGCTTAAATTTACGTTAGAAAACAACCAGCCTGACCTTTTCCCAGAGCTTTAAATCCTGGACAACTTCCATGGCACTCAGAGGTTGCTCAGTGCTTTTGAAAACTGGACCATTTCTTTCAATTTTAGTGGTGTAACTTCCAGGTATGAGTCCTGATAATCCCAAACTAACTAACGTGCTTAAGAAAATAGTCGTTTTCCTGAAATACAGACAATTACAGACAAACCTTTGTGGAGTCAGATGCATAGGCAAAAGTTTTAAGTTCTTTGTCTCAGTAGTATTTCAACAGACTTTATAGGCAAGAAGCACCAGCTATCAGAAAGAGTTTTAAAAAACACAGATCATCTGCTTTTCCATCTCTCCAAATGGAATTCTGAAATGTCATCAGTTTAAGGTTTCAGATGAGAAGATATTTTTATCCATTTGAGAGAAAAAAAAATCCATTTCCCATGCATTAGATTCATGCGAAGCTCTAATGTTAGAGGCTGTGTCTGTCCTGCTCACTGATATAAACTGTACCCTGACAATCCCAGTGATGGGATTGGAAGTGGGTTGAGCACCTCAGTATCTCACAAGACGGCTCCTCAGTGCCATTCCTGCAGATAAGATATAATTCGTGCTCCCCTCAGGCACCAAAGGCAATGTACCAGTGCAATAATCTTCTGAGTATCCCAACATTTACAAATAATTGTAAAGACCTGCTAATATGGTTTAGTTCAGCAACTCTTCACAGTGCTGAGTGCTGACAGAAATGACAACTAGGAGAGTATTAAACAGCCTTTAGGATGTCTTGAAGGAGAAAGCTTGTGAAGCATTTACTCCAAGGAACAAGCAGTGAGAAGCATGTTGAACATTTCATAATTGTGGCCCCTGCAGCCCCACATTTTGTTCATAGACCGAGCAAAAGCCAGTGTTTTGGGTTTTGTAAAACTCCCTAACAAATATTAGGGTCAAGGAATACAATGGTGAGGTTACAGCACACCCACAAATGTGTTTGAGTTATTTATTCACGGTCAAATTTTGTTACTAAACTGCTTAGCAGTTACATGCACAGCAACAAGACCTTAATAGGTATTTTTTTTTAAAAAGTTTGAAGGGGTTAGAGGGTCTTATAGGACAAACTAAGGAGTTTGATAGAAGTATTAGAATAGCAGTTTATAGAAGTATTTAGGATGGCAACTAGTAAGGGGAAGACTGTTTATACACCAGAGGAACAAGAACTACTAAACAAACATCTGACAGAAGACCAGAAAAAAAAATCCAGATAAATTGACTCAGATGTCCACTGTGTTAATCAAACTGAAATTAATAATGCAAAGTAATCAAGGGGATTTTTTACAAAAAAATGTTGGTGTCAGCTGAAAGGATATTTTGCTCCATCTCCCTGGTGTCAGAGGCAGGGTGTGCAGGGTCCCCAGTTCCTCCAGCAGAGCCCTGGATCCCCACTTCCCTCACCACGCCAAGCTGTACAGTGGGAAGTTATTGGGTACCAGTTTCTGCCAGTGCAGTGCACAGGAAGGCATTCCAGCACTGGTACCCAGAGCCATCATGAGGGCCTGGAAAGCCCCACCAGACTTCAAGAGGTACTGAAGGTCAAATTCTCTGTGGAGTGGTTGCCATCTGTGGCAACACTTCCAAGACATCTCAGCAGGGAAGCAGTTGCCATTTTTGTACTAAGAAAGTACATTTAAAGCCTCCATTCATTTTACTTTTGAAGTTGGATTAGAGTTAGGTAGGTAAATAATTATTAACTTTCTGGTTTGCTACACATTTCTTTTACCTGATTCTGCCTCTACTATCCCATCCATTAAATGGTGTCATCATCAATTTCATCCTTCATGTGAGTACCTTAAAAGTAAATCTACAAAAACTGTTACACACTTAAACCACAATGTTTAAATATCGAAGGGAAACCAGTATATTGCTTAAAAAAAATCAAAAGCTATGCTTTCAAGGCTTTTTTTTCTAATTATCACTGTGAATATATTCATCTTTCATTAAAATGTCACTTTATATACTTACATTAAATTTGTTCGATTTTTTCATATAATTCATATTTCTGAAAAAATTCATGTTGCCAACAAAAAAGGAGCATTAACTAAGAGACAGTTACCCATATTTTATTCTTCTGGAAGTGGAAAATCCAAGCACATAAATCAAAATGACCCTAAAGCAGTGACCAGCATGCCCTAAGCAGATCAACAGTGGTTTCATTGACCTCCAGACTCATAAGGGTCATATTTTCACACAGATGAACTGGTCTTGAACTGCCTTGCCATTGCATTGTGCACAAAGAGACCCCAGCCACAAAGTGTCTCTGCTTTCTGTTAGGGTAACCTGGATCACTTCCCAAAACAAAAAAAAAATCAAAGCCACATTCCATTTTAGAAAGTGTTTGTCTGTCCTGCCTGGAGCCCTTTCTTCTAGTCTTGATTTTCATGAGTACATTTGCATGAATTTACCATTAATATTCATATTAAAAGAAACAAATAATGAAAGAACCCAGAACAAACTCCCCAGAACAGCACAGTAACAGCCCTCTGTTATTTCAGATTTTTCTTTTCTGAAGATATTTTCCAGAACACTTTTTCACACTTGTGAGACTTAGTGCACACTTGAGAGAATTAGTGCACAAACTCTGGGGAACTGGCCTGAAAGCTGTAGGCTCTCCTTCTAACAGACGTGTACTGAAGTGTCCTTACATCACAGCAGTATTTCACAAATGTTAGTGTGAAAATCCTTGCAGTTTTCGTGCTTGGTGGGAGGGAGCACTGAGGCACTGACTACAAATAAAAGGTTTATATTTTGTCCCTGTGCTGAAGGACACCACAAAGCTCACATGCCACTGGAGTTTTCTAAATACACTTGTATAATGTTCAACCAGTGGGTGAGCCTTGTTTGTGTCCCAGCATCAGATGGCATCCCAGGCCCTCGCTGGATCTCGGCACAGGGTGAATTTTGTCAAAAACAGAGCATGCCATGCCAGGCTATGCAGAACATCTGTGGCACAGGCAGGAGTTGAATCCAAACCAGCTAACTCCCAGTTAACTGCTTTGATCACAAACTTTGCTCCTTGCTACCCTGTAGCATCCCTCTGCACGCTTTTGGGAGTGCTTCCAGGGCAAGATGGAGAAAGAGCAAGCGAGGGCAGCAACAGACAGAAATGGGAGGCTGTGCAGGGTAGGTCACCTGCTGTGGGTTCTCATCCTTACCCTAGAATTTTATAAAATAATTCTGCAAGCTTTGGGGGTAAATTCTGTGGCAGAACTGCAGAGGAAAGAGACAAAGTTCTACCTCTTTCAGAAGCCCACAATTTGTTTCTTGTTTCAGTGCCATCATTCATATTAATGAAAAATGCACAATGTTTTTGTTGCCTCCTTTTTTTTTTTTTTTTTTTTTTTTTGCAATGGAAGAGATTTCTCTCTGTCAAAATCAATCATCATATCAGTTTTAATCAGAAAAAGCTTTTGGCTTCTACTATCTAAATTGCCCTTCCCACAGTGCCCAAGACAAGCATCAGTGCTCCATCACAAAATAAATGTGTTGATACTTGATAGCTCATTTGAACACGATGGTATTTACATCTTACTTGGTTAGATTTTCATTTAACACAAGTTATGGGTTCACATTGAAAATAAAAACAATACTTCTCTGTTCCTCTTGCCATTCATGTCTACTTTTGTTTCAGCCTAAAATAACACATTGCTGGAGGGTATTTTCTTAACACTGTCAAGCCTGAATGCAAGCCCTGTGGAAAATGTTTGTGTTGGGCTTGCCATGGTCCAGGCTAATAACAACGTGATGATGTATAGGTGAATTCCTGCTCCTCAAGTCCTCTGTGACATACGGATTAGGTCTGCCCTTATCTTCTAAGACATCTGGATGAGTGTCTGGGTTTTAATTTCACAATGAAATCACAGGGGACTAGAGTTATGTTATGTGCTTATGAACAAAGTGGAATATCCCTGGTAAGGGCAAGAGTGGATTACCTTAGATAACTCTACTTAAACCAGGGAACATTTGAGAATGTTGAAGAAAGGAAAGAGGTTCCACCAATAAAAACAAACACAGGCTTAAATTTGTGTTCTGTGTACTAAACATTTTAAAGCTCCTGGAGGTTGAAATATGACCACATGTAAATGGACTGATAAAACTAAGACAAGTCTTGAAAGACCAGATCAGGCTTCCCAGGACAACTACCAGCACTAAATCCTAATGGCATGCATAAATCATTTGAAGACACATTTATTCAGAAGATGCCACTTTAAAGTCAAAATACTCTGCTTTAATCATCAGAAATAGTATGTGCATGCTAACATTTGCAGAAAATGCTCAAGGGCAACATGAAATTAGTATCTTAAAATTCCTAAATACATGCTTTTCCTAAGATGAAGACTTTTATCTATTTATGCCCATAAAACTGTCAGGAAAAAAAGACCTGTGAGAGCATAAAAGGGTCAGTCCTGCTGACTACAGCCCAGCCATGGACAACATTAAAAACATCAAAGTTCATATGATGATCACGGTTGGGCTCTGAGTGTTGCAGAACTGAATAATCAGCTTGTCAGACCCAAATCCTGTGATCTGGGACTATTGCAGATTCCCAGCTTCACTGAGACTCCATTCCCTTTCTGCAGCCTTTGTAGACATTTCCTCCACACTCTCAGCCCCCAGTCAGGCTGTAATCCCAAGAGTCCAAGCCTACCTTGCTTGTCATCATGCTAATACCTGTTTGGGTCTGAGAGAGAGCCCAGGCTCAGCAACCCAGAGAAGGGCTCTTGCACTGCCTGTATTCAGAAACAGGGGAGAAGCAGGAGTGAATCAGACTGAAAGCCTGAAGGATCTAGGCTTATTTTCCAGTGCAGATTGTTCCTGTCTGCTTGTGCATTTAAGTTGCAAAAGTGCTGAATACTTGCAATGCAGAAAAAAATGAAGACACAAATAATGGCATTGAGAGGAAAACTGACAGAATTCCATTTTGTTTAGCACATTAACTACCTGTCTTCTAATCCATTAAGTTAAAAGCAACTCAGACATACTGAAAGCTTTTAGTAAACCACAGAGATTAATATATACTTAGGTGGGCTTCTGTTAATACAGTATTACTTCATAAATATGCAAACAGCTATTCCATTTTAAATAAGTAACAATATAACCTGTAAAAGTTGTTGGGTTTTTTCCCCCTCAAATATCAACAGAAAATACATTAGGCTTCAGTGAAAACCGTGGAAAAACTTATATTGACTTCGGTGGGGTCAAGATTTCAGCCAATAATTCTTTAATTTTCATAACTGCAACACAACAAAATATTTTCCTCCTGATTTAAGGACTCTACTTACAGTTTCTTTGCCTGGATAGGAATATATCTTTAAAATTGTCTCTGCTGTTCCCATATAGACCAGCCATGAAAAGAGCTAAATGAGGTGTCGAGATTTCTTTTTGATCCTCAGTTTAACAAGAGTTTTAATCAGTAATAGATCTAACACTACAGAGTGATGTTCTGTAAGTAATGTAAGAAAAGTATATCAGTTTTCTTTCTGAGCACTTCACCTGCTTACTTTGCTTAACAAGCAATCAAAACACAGATCCTGTTGTTATTGTTCATACACTAGATACAAATGGGGCAGCTCCATGCAACTAAACTTTATCTAAATGTGTGTGATAGACCAAAATATCTCAAGGGGGTAAAGCTAAGTGAGACACTGGCCCTGGAAAAATTAATATACGACAAAAGACGTCATTATATGTCTTTCTTATGTGTTATTCACAGCTGTTTTTTAACAATGTAAAAAGTCTAACATCCCATCAGGGAGAGACTTAGGCCAGCCTTGTGAGCATAGATGTCCTGCTTGGCTGGAAAGCTGGTGGGGTCCTTTAGTATGTGAGATTATATATATCACTTTGATCCATTTGAAAGACACAGAGGTGGCTGAGATTTAATGTTCTTCTCATTTTGTGTGGAGAGCCCACTGCTCTGGGTAAGGCAGACAAGAGCCACAGGGCTGTAGTCGATCTCACTGAAGCTGTTGTCACAACCAGGTGCCTGCTGCACTGTCCCAGCAGCAGCTGCACCTCTGCACTGTGGGGTGGAAGGGGATGCTCTCAGCACCTCAGTTTTACAAACAAATACATTAGCTTAAACCTCTGGTAAAATGCTGGAGTAGTGCTTCCAGTTGTGCCGTAAGGGCAAGCAGCAGGTGGCAGCTGTGTCTCCAAATCGTTCATTCATCACCAGGAGCTGCTGTCAAATGGAAACTGAGTCAAGGCCCTAAAATCAGCTCTGAGGTTTTAGAGTGCAGATAGGAGCCAGGTCAAATGGCTAAAGCATCAGGACTGAACGTGGCACCTTCTCGAGCACAGTGGATTGGTGAGAAGGGGTTTCCTCATCTTTGACAAGTTTACAGGTATGCCTGAGGATGGAGGCAAAGCTCCAGCTTGCCAGAGGAGAGCAGGAAAGCTTCCAAGACCAAGCAGATCTACCTACCATCTCCAACGACTGCGGGTAGGCTGAGCAAATTTGCCTTCAGTGCTCAGATGAAGGCTGTGGTGCTGAGAACAGAACCCCACCCACCCCCGAGCTGCAGGCTCACCTTTCCTGTGCAGGCGTGTGTGGGCCCACCTCAGGCACACACCTCCTGCTGCTCGGCGTGCTGGCTCTTGCCGGCACAGCTACACCTGGAAGGGCCAATCTTGCAATCCTTCACCCAGACAGATGAGTTGCACGTAAGTAATGAGCTGCTAGCATCCCAGCATGTTAGACAATATGCTGACAATGTCATAACATTATTTCATCCTTCTTAAAAGATAAGACCCATCCTGTTCTAACCTGCTCAGGTCATTATCTTGTTACCACAAGATGCCCTGTCACTAACCAGTTTAGAGAATGTAAAGCTATAATTTGCACTAAAATGAATTATGTATTGTTTACAGTTTACCATTAAATTACAATGAACAAAAACAAGCATCTAGGATGCCTCTTTCAAAGTCTTCCAGATGAGTTTAAATGTACACAGAAACAAATGTCTTGATATAATAGCACTAGAAGTAGGCTGGAGCTTGGTTGACTAATTTTCACACTAACTTACTTAAAAGCCAGAAAGAAAACAGTGAAGATCTTTATACAGGCCATCAAAAAGCCTGACTGCAAGTGTTTCCAATTTGCTTTAGTAATTAAATCGAAAGGAGTTTATGGGTTTTTCACCCAGGTCATTTACTACTTTGGAATTTTACTGCTTGCTTTGCAAAGAAAACAAACTGGAATGAATCACTGGTGAGTATAAAGAGTGGATGAACACTGCTAAACAAACCAAACAGTGAGCTCAAGTGGATAGAGAAAACACAAGTCAGAATTCTAAATATGGATCTGAGAATAGTGTAAAAGGATTAGACGTCTTTGTCACATGAAGAGCAAACCCACATGCCAGCATGCCTTTCCAGTGCAAGCAGCCACTGATCAAAGTAACATCTACCAGTTTGTAAATATGCTAATCTTCATGTTTACACAAAAGTGTCAGCACTTGCTTTACATCACAAAGAGCCTCATACAGTTGAAGATTAATTACTTCCAACACTGAGATAGTGTGTAAATACTGGTTTCACCAGAACCCTACCTTTTGCTGTATTTGCACAGCTCAGCAGAGGTGTATGTTGCTAAAACAGATAATTCAGGGACACTTACAAAGTGTCAAATACCTCCGGATAGATAGACTTTTGACAGGTATTTTAGTGATTATGTGGAGCCAGGATTAGGCAGATTTAGGCTTCATGTTGCAAGTACTGGATCGAAAAATATTTTTGCCTTTTTCTATGAATTTTAGCTCTGAATAGCACTATCTACTCTAAACCTGATTTGTGCCTTCAGCCTTTACACTTATATGTGATTACAAAACATTTAAAATTAATTTTCCCACTCACTGGCTTAATATCACTTTCCTTCCTTATTGTGGCTTAGAGCCACCTCACAGTCCACTGGGCTCTTGGCAGCATCCTGCTTGCTGAATGCAACTAACTCTCATTCAGAGAAGGGTAAGAGCTGTGATAGGGGCACACAAACACATCATTTTCTAGTAGTGAATTTCAGAAACCTTCAGCTGTGGTATAAAACAGGGAGAATAATTACAATGTGGGCTGAGAAGGAGAGAGCAGTACCTACTGCTGCGTTGATGCAACAGGGAATGACAATAAGGAGATGAAGCCAAGGCAAGACTGGATTTCCAAGGTTCAGGTGCTTAAGTCATGCACTGCAAGATCTCTCCAAAAGATATTTTACATTTTCGTTTTCATTACCATGTACTCTCTCTCTCAAAAAAAAACAAAAAACAAAAAAAAAAAACAAAAAACAAAAAAAAAAAAAACAAAAAAAAAAAAAAAACAAAAAAAAAACCACAAAAAAACCCAAAACCACAAACAAACAAACAAACAAACAACCCCAGAAAAATCAAACCACAAACAAACAAACAACAAAAAATAACACACCACCCAAAAAACACATGGTGGCTAATTTAATACTAAAGTGCCATGAGCAACAATTAAAAAAAGGAAAAAGTATTCAAGCAGGAATTCTCTTCACCTCTCCCTTGCTGTTAGTGCTCAGCACAACTGCCACAAGAACATCACTACTTGCCAACAAATATTATCACATTTGTTTCCTATTCTAGACTAAGAAAAAAAAAAAAAAGTGGGATCTTGGCAAATGTTAGCATTAAAAGATTGCCAGAGCAAACAAGAGTGACTAGATGAGGCTAATTGGGAGATTTAAAGAAAAGAGAACTGAATGCAGTGTTTAGAAAGTGAGGAAGAAATGGCTTCCATGTGAAACGCCAAACCTGAGTGGAAACACTTCCATATTAAACCCTCAACCAGGCATTTCACAGGAGTACTTGCTGCCCAACTCAGCCAGTCTTGCATTTCCCTCTTTTCTGTGACAATGGCACCGGGAAGTGCTCTCCAGGCACAGTGGCCGAGCAAGATTGACAAGGTGACACATGGGCTGCTCTGTCCCCAGTCCCTGTCCCCAGGATGGCAGCTGGGAGCCTGCAGCCCCCACCCCCAGGCACTGCAGGGGCAGCAGGAGCTGCAGGCTGAGCTTGGGCACGCAGCAGGAGCAACGTGTGCAGCAGAGACTGAGGCTGCTGTGGTTAAATCAACATGCTCCATCTCACGTTTGCATAGGGCAACACAACCATCAGATTAATTACTAATTACAGTGGATTGCTCCTAAGTAGGTTCACAGCAATAATAGTAATAAAAAGACTAAAAGAAGCATTATTAGCATAGTTAATTATATGACCATTGGCGAGATTATTGATGGAGATACAAAATGCTGTTGAGCAAGAAAGCTATGTTTGACATTGCTTAAGAGAAGCTTCACTATTGCTTCATATCTTTTTGGATTTTTCTAATCATCTCATCTGTGTTCCAAAAGTGCAAAAAACCAGTAATTATTTCTGTTTGATCTTTGACTAACAATTATTTATGAATCTAATGGAACAATAGTGTTTCTAAAATGTAAGTAAACCCAGTAACCTTTATCAGCAAGAAATCTTCAGCGACACTGGACTGGGCTGTGGGAATCTGTCGTGTGATGAAAGCAGACAATAGTAATTTATTGGTTTAGTCATAATCCTTTCAGTAGTCCAGATTGCTGTTGCAAATTTGTTAAAAATCTGCTACCATTCACTGAGCAACAGTACAACACCTGAAGCAATAACATGGGTGGGGAATGTAAAGCAGCACTCCAATATTCATGTGTGGCATGAGTTAGACAAGGCCACGGGAAAAGAGCTGAGAAGGAACAATGTTGCACAAACCAGAGAGAGATTCCTGTTCTCCCACAGCACATATGCAATTTAATCTCCAAATGGAGACCAGTTTAACTTTTCAAATGCTTCAGGAGTACAAAAAAGAATTATTCACTCAGCAGTTATTTTTTATCCTTTACAGAGTGGCCACGTGCTCCCATGAAGGACCTACTGCAACGAGACACCACCTGCGTAAAACCACACTCTCATGTGAAAAGTATTTACATTAGTACACATTATTTTCCCTTTAATTTTTCTTTATTTGATGCACTTGGCAATACATAGCTCACAGCTCAGTCAGCCAGTTGTCCCAGTGTTTAAAATGGCAACTACAAGAATAAATATTAATATTTTTAATCATCTAGTTTGGCAAAGGAACTGAGGAGCAGCTGCTGTATGTTTGACTGCCTTCAATTCATATCCTGAAATAGGCTGGACTTGACTGCCCCCCTTTAAAAATATCCCAGAAGGCAGACCTCTGTTGGAGTCTAGCTTTGGTGGCAGGTACAATTAGGCTCCCATTGAGAGGAAGACAGAGTTGTGACCGAGTGATATAGATCTGTTTTCAGAGCAACCCTCAGCAAACAAACAATCCTCCCAAGCTCTTCAAGGGAGCACAGAACAGCATAAATGGTTGTGTTAGCATGCTTGTCTCAACATTACTTTTTGGTTATGTTCTGATCACTCACTGCTAGTCATCATATTTTATGAACCTCACCCATGAACACTAACATGCAAACTGAAATTTAGGACTCCTGACCTTTAACACAAAGTGGCCATAGGTGTTCCCACAGCTGTTAAATAAACCTATGTTTATGGAGCCATAAATGTAGTGCAGGTGAAGTTTCCAATGATGTAATAACAACTTCCATAGCTGTGCAGTTTGTCATTTATACAGCAGTGTACCATCACCGGTGAATATTGTTTTACAATAACAGCACAGGTTCCTTCGATTAAATCACTCTTTCTTCATTTATGAGTCATTCGACCTTTAACCTCTCAGAGGAAGATCAAACCACTTCTTAAGGCCCCACTCTTTTAACCAAGGAGCACAACAGTTGGTTAGATAACTAAGGAGGTTGGTATGTGCCCCCAGGGTTTCACAAACAACTGTCCTAGATCTTTTATAAGATAATCTTAACATAATCATGTAGCCACAAATTGTCGTGTAAATTCCCAATTAAAAACACCAAATAGGAGCTGTAAATCATGATACAACTGCCACCTTTTCAGCACTGAAATGCAGTTTGAAAAGCAGTAGAGAAGCTCTTGTTTGTGCTTGTTCTAGTACTCAACACACCAACAGCAAAACAGTCCATTCGATTTAAAAGCAAGCTAAAAAGTGACAGGACAGGACTAAAACTGTTCAAAACTTAACCTAGCAGCAACAGAGAACACACAATTTACAAAACTGCTCCATCCCCCATTCAGGACTATGCTTGTAAAAACGAGCATTTGTGTTGGCATGGCTCCACACCCACTCCTTGTCCCAATTTACATAAAACTGCAGCATGCTCCTGTTGGAAGGATTGATGGCAATTTGGGGGATGGGAGGAGATTTTGTTTTTAAGAAATGGCAGCTTAATTACAATATAAATGTTAGAAAAATAAATAGTCATTAAAGACTTTTATACATGGCTGATTGGCTTAATTCCACAGACTTTAGCAAAGTTTGAATCAGACAGAACTGAAGACACCCCATCTGCCACAGCACCTCAGCCTTTGCCAGGGATCCAGCTGAGCTGTGGGTACCCACTCACCGTGGGTGACTCGTGTCCTTTGGGACACAGATCTTAGCCTAGCTCATGGCACCACAGGTCCTCATTCCAAGACAGCTGCTTTTCTCCTGATACCTCCAAAAGTCAACTTCTGTTTCCTTTATGAAGATCATTCTGTAGCCTAAATTATTCCAGGGCTAGGCTTTAGTGCTAAGTGCCTTGACTCCTTTGCCCTTCACGTGTACACTCACTTGAAGATGTACATCCCTTCCCTGCAACATCCTTCCCCACTCTGGCAGCCAGAAACATTATTAGAATGGGTTTTACAGGTGATGCATGAACAAATCCCACAATTAATTGCAAAAATTTTAAAGCATTCAGCAAATGCCTTAGTTGCTGTCAACAAGCAGTCAACAAATCCAGATTGTGTTTTTCTCCTCCTACTTCACACTTTCCATGTTTCCCAACACTTGCCAGAATGTTGTGGTGATAGATTCAGACAATAGATTCTTTACTAAACATGTCCTTGGTATCTGCATAATCTCCTTTAATATATATCATTAACTTGGGCCAGTCCCATGTTATTGCTTCCTCAACACTGCTAGCACATCATGATCTGGAAGGAGCTATTTATTGCTCCAAGAATGTGACTGTCTCACCCAACCAGTCAGACCTCCAAATATTACTTACTTGTCCATTTTAGCTTCTGTTCCCTATTCTACCTAATGCAGAAAATGAGAGTTTGCAGCAATAAAGAGACCTGCAGTAAAACATTCCTCCCAAACACTTTTCCACACTGTGAAAGTCTGAGCATTTACAAATCCAAGGTTATAGAAACGTGATCATTAATAAAATCCCACCTAAACAAATTTTTCAAGTGTAAAATGTAGTTGGAGATATAATAATTTTTTCAAGTGCAAAACTCATGCTTGTGAGGTGCATAGGATCTGAATCCTCTGAGGGGATCCTCAGATATCTCAGAATAGAAGAATTCCAGAATTGTAAAAGGGACACCTTCCTCTGTGTTATCTTTGTAAAACTTTGCACATGGGTCACATGATAGAAACAAATTGCCTTGGCAGGAGTGTGGAGAAAAGAATAGTAAGAGGCACATGCAGAAGAAACAGAATGTTAAAGTGGTGAGCAAGACCAGACTCTCAACCTGAGTAACCCTGACTAAAGCAGAGTTCAGGGAATCAGAGCTCTTTTTCTTACCCCAGATTTACTGAATGAGCCCCAGGGCTACAGTCCCCAAACAAAGAGCCTCAGATGGAAATGCTCAGATTGGAAATGTCTGCAAAGAGCCTGCATGAGGAAATGCTTGGATGTCTATCTAGGGCCCACATCTCACAAAGGAAAAACAAACCTGTCTGAAGCCTCCCTTGCTGTGACACAGCAGGAATTTGTGGTCCCTCAAAGCCAGCTGGAATGGTTTGGCTCCCAGTGGCAAAGCTGCCCTGACAACCTACTGCTGTGCAGTGCTCACCAGGACAGCCCCACGCTGGCCACCAAGGCACTCCTGAGGCCCAGCTCGTCAGGAATGCTGTTCCATGGGGCACAGCCCCAGCACTGCTCTGAGCCACCCTCCTCCCAGCACGTCCCACATACCACTGTGCCACAAGAGCCCCCTCTTCCCCTCCCAGGCACAGAGCAAAATAGCCTTTTTTTTCTCAGTATTCCTATGTTCCTTCCTTCATCTTTATACCCTTTTTTTTTCTTTTTTTTTTTCTTTTTTTTTTTACTAATTTTGTCTTTATGAGGACAGCTATCAGTTTAGCAGAGGACAATACTGACAGCCTCTCCTTTCTTCTCTGTTTTCTTTCCATGGCCAGAAAAGGGGATCCTAGGGGAACAATGGTACATCCCACCCTACCTAGCAATTTTACCCAGCATAATACTATGGCCAAATGTACTAATGTTTCCAGTGTTTTTAGTACATAAATCCCTCCAAAAGGGTCTTCTCATCCTTCCTTTTGGATAAATGCCCTCAGGTCTGGGCATTTTCAATATATATTTTGGTATAATTTCTTGTGAGTGGCTGTTTCAGGAGTTGTTATAAATCCATATTTTGTGGTCCTTAGCAGTACCTGAAGGCCACAGGAACAGCTGCTCAGGGTGTTGCATCTACTCTGCTTCATTTGTAAGGCATTTTCCAGATCCTGAAGACTCAATGTTCACCTCAGGCCAACAGACTGTTCTGCTTTAGGCCACAGGGATCATTCAGAGCCATGCCAATGAAAGTTGATGGCAGATGCCTAAAATATGAGCACGGTTGATCTGAATTACGTAGATATTTGTACAGGCTCTGCAAGCCTCTCCCAAAAAGCACAGAGTTCACTCTGATGCAACCTATGAAAACTGCTCTGGGACCAATTCAGTTTTGATTGTTCTTAAGCCCTGAGTAGGAGCCTGGAAGTTCTGCTCCTAGGACCTTAATTTTGTATCAGACTGTATTCATGTTTGTTCTATAGGTACAGAAGCCAGGACACGCAGGATGTGTCCTCCCAGAGGGAGGCAGAGAGATACAGCCCCTTCCTTTTCCTTTTTCTTGGTAAATGCCACAACAGTTCTGCTGCTCCCCAGACAGTCCTGAGTGAGGGCAATTCATCTTGCAAGGAAAGGCCAGCAGGTTCACCGACCTAACTAATAGGCATGCTACAGGAACTCTTGTATATGTTCAGATTATGGTGTTTTCTATTTTGGGTAAATGCTCATGCCTCTCATTGGCATTTCCTACCCATTGTATTCTCCTGATAAATTCAATGCATTACCCTTTGCCCACCCTTGTTGGGTTTTAAGTCAATACATCCTGTATCATGTATCCTGTAGCAGTCCACTGAAAATCTCATTTCTTTTCTTTGGCAATCTCTGCTAAAATCATGACAGAACTTGCAAAAATATAAAATGGCTTCACCTAGGAGCAATTTTCTCCTTTGGTTTGAGCAAAGCTACCAGCTGTTGTGATAAAAACAATACAACCAGGTTTAGTGGCCAACCAAAAAAAGACCAGGAAGGAGATCAAGTGTTACCCCTGCTGACTTTCACTGGTATCTCCTTTTTCTGAATCTTCAGCTGTTATTTCAATACTAGACTGGCAATATTCAGTACCTGATGGAGATGAACATTACAGAAAACAAGCAGAGCAGGAGTACATACTTCTTTAGGTTTGGGATTTTTGATAAGACATTGCCATCGTGAAATCTGTCCAACTGCTCAGGAAAATCTGGCAAAGTGAAACGAGATCCTTTCGCCCAGACCCCGTTACACAGAACTTTGTGCCAGATGACTGTATTCCTTGCATGCATAAAATTTGCTTCAATCGGTTGACAGAAGGTTTGGGGTTTTCCAAATGTTGTGAACCTGGTTGAGATTATTGAAATCCTCAGCTCTAGGAGTGTTGGGTTACTGTTCTTTTAAAGCATGCTTCCTCTGACAACAAAATGTAATTAAAGGGGGCATCGCTGTCATGTTACGGTCTCTTTTCAGAAGGTCTGGAAGAATGTAAAAAGGGCATAGCAAAAGTTCCTTAACCTCCTTAGAAATAAACGTCCCTAACATTTTTACGTCTTCTCTTTGGTCCATTATTGGTCACAATGATGAAACAATTTAAAGGAGAAAAGGTCATGGCAAAGCAGTGAACTTTATATGCTCTTCAGTGCAATAAAAGTTACTTAACGTATTAGCATGGGAAAGGCATGCTTGGCAATATGAGGGAAGAGGATGGATTTCAGATTCTCAGTAGGCTGTTTGGAGGAAAAAGTCTTTGGGTATCTGTGTGAATCAAACACCAAGAAAAAAAAATGAAACCCTTGCAAATTTTCCATCTTATCTAATTTCACTAAAAGGAAGAAAAACAATGTTCAACCCTTCCATGCAATATTCAACATTCATGAAGTATCATGGAAAACCACCATAGCTACCTCACTTACAACACATGTGCTGTACTGAGGGCTCAAAAATTGCCATGGTTGAAATTGTCTCTAGTTTATGCCAGCACCTACAGGAAAAAAAGATAAATTTGAGTCATGAACATTATTTTAGGTTCTATATTGAAAATTAAAATCATGCCTAAGTTACAAACATTTTTGAAGTTTGTGTTTTCTTACAAGTCTCCACATCAACTGATTCCAAATATTGTACTGATTCAGTCAAAAAATAAATATATTGTACTGTGTGACCAAATAAAATCACTCCAGACTTCAAGTCCTCAATATTCAAAACCTCCATGAGTGAACTGTAACCAAGAAGAATCCATTATAATGATTTGAAAAATGAAAACTTGAAAAAGTTGTATCTGTTTCTGAACAATTCATGAGCACAGAATGAGGCACAATTCATAGAATGAATTATTCTTTGTGAATTATTGGCCCACTATTATCCTCATAACCAACGAGACACATGATTTACATTTCTTTTACAGGCGATAGTAGCTAATTGATGTCCTGGTGTGATATGGAATGAAGCACAGTCATATAAATAAATTGTTTCCTAAATTCTTCACAAAAACACATTAATATCTTTGACACCATGCAATTGTATGCGGTGAACACTGCTAAGACAGTAATCGTGTCATCAAGAGTTAATTTATTCTCAGCAAGTCCATGTAATGCAGATATTAATCTCCTGGAGCACACACTGTTGTTCAGGGTTAAAACATTCACAGTTCCCGAAACATAAACAAGTCTCACACTCACAGCTGTTCTCCAAGAGCCAAACAGAGCTGCTGCTTGGTGAAGATTTGTCACTTTGCTGCCTTTTTGAAGAACAAGCAAAGAAATTTGGAATACAAAGGGAGGGTGAACTTGTTCGTATTTCCAGAGACTTTTCTGCTACCTTTGGGCAACAGCTATCCAATTATGGATGCATATGAACTCTTATAAAGTGAGAAATGCAGCTCTTGGCGAGTGGCATGGCTACACGTAAGACTCAGAAGAATTGAGAGAAGAATCTCAGAATTCTGAGAAGAATCCTTTTGAGAGGACAATTTTAATGCAAACAGGCCTTAAAAACCTCCAAACCACTTCCTAAACCCATCGTGTTGTGTTGCCACCTTACAATTCAAAATGGACAGAACACACCCCCAAAGCAAAGCTGGCACTTGGGCAGAGCTTTGGATTGCTTTTCCAGCAGCCAGGACACAGGCAGGGACAGCACCTGAGTTACACCAAGTGACCTGTGCCACCCCCAGCACCGGGGAGCAGAAGTGGCCTCTTGGCAAGTTTCCACCACAAACCCCACATGTCTTTAAGTTTTCAGAATAAGGGCAAGGTACCCCCTGGCCCCTGTCTGAGGCAGCTGTGCTCAGAGCAGGAGGAGGCTGGGTCCAGCCCTGCATTCTCCATGCTGCTGCCTCCAGGGAAAGTTATGAATGAGGAGATTTGATACACTTCCCTGAGGTGTAATTCTTTAATTTTTTTTTTTCTTTTTCTCCAGTTGGCTGCCTTGACTATGGGCTCAGCACAACCACTCTATGATATCTTCATCAGCCATTTGAAAGCTCTGGGTCAGAAGCTCTGAGATTTGAAGGCAGAGACATGCTAATTTGCTGAATGGCCCTTTTGACCACAGTCAATTTCTACTAATTAGAAAAAAGAAATAATTAGTTAATGTTGGTGAAAAGCTTTGAAGATGAATAAGCTATGGGGAAAGCACTAGGCATATTAGTGGGAAACAAGTTTGATCCTTTTTTAAATTTGTATTTAAGTAGCTTGAAGTGATTATAAGTGGACCAAATGGAATAGCTAACCACTGTAAGATTAATACAATATCTTTTGGGAAATTACAGTTTATATTATACAATTAAGTATTATACAATCACTTTATTTTAAGGACTCCTCCTTGGAATTTTCTATTTAGTTCCGGTCAGTATGCTTTTTATATGTCATTTAATCCTTCCTCTAATTTGTACAAGTAAATTATAATTATTGTATAATAATAATGGCTATGGTTAGACAAATGTATGTGAGTCTGCACCTGAGAAATATCATATTATAAAACAGTCAACTAGAAATTACTCAGGCAGGTTGTTTTCCATTCACCGGATGCTTTGTCTGCTTGTAACTCTTTTCAGAACAGCACTGTGACACCTTCACAGGGAGCACAATGAGCCACATCCTGAACTGGTTATATCAGCACAGCCCCATTCCTTATCACAGCCCAAAGCAATAGTCAACTCACTTAAAAACCAGATGAAAATGGCAAAGCAAAAGATGAAGCTCCCCTTTCTTCTTGCTGAATTCTGGGGGTATTTGATATGAAAACTTACATTTCTGTAAGTCTCTTTACTTTGCAAAAAGAGGATGGGAAATGCTGTCCAGGACTGAAACATTGCTGGGGCCCCAAGTGAGAGCATTCTGTTTGGACAAAAATATTCTCTCCACTTCCAGCTCCTATAATAAAGATCCATCTTTTGTGTTACCACTAGACCATCTGGGTATGTGTCCAGGTACTCTAGCCCTGACAGCATGACCAGAATTCCTGCGTGAGTAACACGCTGTTCTCCTCCTGCAGGAAGGACTATACTTTAGCTTACCACACCAGCCACTCCTCAGAGACACCTCTGCAGCACATATTAGTGTGTGCTTCTCTTCTCCCCTCCCTTTTCAAAGTGCCACTCAGAAATAATTTACCCCCTGTTAGCTGGGATGATAAATGGAAGATATATTTGGCAACCTTCATACCTGGTTTCCTTCTTGGCACCTCCTCTTGCTTGTAAAACTCAAGATGAAATTACCATCCTACTCTCATTACTATTCCATTGCCACAAACCAGCTGGACACCTCATATAGGGTGTAGAGAAAAGAAAGGAGTAAAATAAGCTTTGGATTTATGTGTTGATTCCTACCCTGCTTTGTGGACACATGATGCAAAGCCCTTGGGTCGGATAACATATCATTTTGTGTAGGAGTAAACTAAATGAGGTGTCATGACATGAAAAGTCAAGGCTTTAGCATCTTTTGGTATCTCAAGTCCAAATAAAAGTAAGAGGAATGTAGCTCCTTCCTGAGATACATCTGCTGGATTGACCTAACGCACTGTGTGGGCTTCAGAAACTAAAACCCAGACTCCTTGTCTTCTGCATGTGGCAAAAAAAAAACCTAATTATATTTTTGATAAGAAAAACTAATCATACAGTGCACTTGGCTGCTGTAGTACCCACTGACAATTGGACTACTGAACTGGTCTTTAATATGCCTTCCTGAAGTGGGAAAAAAGGATTCATATACATATTATATTAATATTTGTTTGTTTGTTTGTTGTTTACAAAATGAACAAGTTGTAGGTAAGCTCAGGAACAAACATTTTTAGTGAAAATATGCCCCAAGCCCCAAACAGATGATTATAGCTTTAGAGGAGGTTGACAGTCTGCCAGGCAAAGCAAATCAAATCACAGGGGATCAGCACGAAGAACCTGTTGTTCTCACAAACCCAAAGTTCAGTTTCAAGGAACTTCAACCATGACAAATCATGAGTTTGTGGATGGCAGTACACCAGGGATGGGTCATTCTCATGTACTACTGATCCCTAGGGTGAGGGAAGTCCAGAGGGAAGGAGCTTGAGTGACATTTCAGCTTTTATATCACAACAGAGGACAGTGAACAGCTTTTTGGAGTGTGGCTGTGTGGCTGGAGCCCTGCATTTCCTTAGCAGTTCTGCTGTCCATCCCCCAGCCCTCCCTGTTCTGATGTGGGTCTGGGCTGTGAACTTCCAAGCAGCATGACAGGAAATGTTGCAAAGAAAAAATACCAGGCATAAGTCACTTATTTTTCCAAATAACCAGTGTTTCTCCTTTCCCCCCAGACATTTATTCTTATCCTACTCTGTAGTAATAGCTAGAAAATGACATATACATAGCTCCCTACCACAAAAATAGCAGCAAAAGAGAGTCATACTCCAAACCAGTCTACTAGGAACATGCCTTTCCTTAGAAGTGGGAAAAAAGCCTACAAAATAGACTAAGCATGTGAATTAACTAGAGCCACAATTTCCAAAGCCACTGAAAGCAAAAGAAGATCCAAGAAAACACTGATATTTATATATATGGGGGTGTTCTGTCAGATCTTGCAATGTGACAACAACATATGTCAGTATCAGCACAGGTCCTGCTGGCAACACCTTGAAAACTGTGTGGAGGTATAGAAAGTAAACAGCACTAACTGTGATTTCCATGATAAAATAAGAATGTAAGGAAAGTCTCTTGGGATCCATAATCTGGAATTGTCACGGGATACAGATTGTCTGTCTTTCTGATAAAAGATGTCAGTTCCTTTTCTGGGATTTAAACAGAAAGAAGCACTTGTGATTATTAGGCTGGCTGTATACCATGAGGGCTGTTGACAGAATCACTACAAACAGCAGACGTGTCTGTTTCAACCATCAATGTTCCTAAAGTTTCTGCATCAAAAGAGCAGTGCAGCCCAGTCTCAGGCACAGAAAATGCAATTTCCTGACTCCAGAGCTCCTAATTTGCCCTAGTACACCCAGTGGAAGAAACCTGAAATTTCTTGGTATCTACACAGATCAAAAAGCATCCACTAGGTCATCTCACATTAGGCACCCATAATTTTAAAAAGTAACTGATTAATTAAGCTTGGAAAAGATGAGGTGGTTGTTGTTTGCAGAGCTGAAAGCTCACACTCTGGGGTATGTGTTGTTTCATGGGAGAAGGATGTGCCCACTGAGCCAGCACAGCTCACACCCTTTGTGGGAAGCTCCCCTGGCTTTCAGAAGGGCAGCCCAAGCTGCAAGATGCTGTCTTTAAAATTAATTAAGAAGTGCATCCCACACTGAGAATTATTATGCTCAAGTATCTTTAATACTCCAAATACCTAAGACAGAAATATTGACCTTTCTGCTGCCAAGCCAGCGAACAGAGAAGCAAGCCCTAAACAAAACAGGTGTATCGATCAAGGTTCATTTTAAAGCAAAGGACTGAAAATATTTTCCAATTGCCAGTAATAAAGCAGAATTCATGTGAGCTCTCTGAAAACGTGTCTTTGGGCTGCATCAGCAGAGACTCTCATTTTGCACACCACAGCCTGGCTGGTGAAGATTTGCACAGCAAACATCAGGACCTGCACCTCTGTGAATTCCTAGTAAAGGTGCAGGGTGGAGCCCCATTGTGCTTGGAGCCATCACTCCAAAGCCCGAAATGGCTCTTGCCAGAGCACAGTGCTGGGCGTGAATGATCTGTCACTGTGGGAATGACCGTGCTCTCCTAACGTCAGACATCCTGCAAAAGCAAAGCAAAGAGGGACAGCAAACACGCTCTTTTCTTGTCTGATGTTTGCCCAGTTGAAAATGCACAGCTCTCAGCCACTCCACAGATTTCCTCACACACTCAACCCAGGTTGCTCTTCAGCCTCTTACAGAGAACCGACCCATGTGCAAACAGTAACTCCAGAGCGTCACACAGAGCTGTGAGTCATCATTTCTGCACTGTTTTTAGGTGTACATCACTGCCACAGAACAGGGCTGGTTCCCTCCTGCACTACTTATAACCCAGATTAACTCTGCTCAGATCAGCAGCACTTCACCTGGGTATACAACAAAAAGAGAGCCTTTATCTCTCAGCATGACAACTGGGAGCCTGAAAGCACGGGTTTCTGCATTAAATTCTTGCAGAACACCATTTTCACCCATCCTGCTGTTTGTGACTCATGTTTGCTTCACTACCAAGTGTGGGAGAAGTGCCTTGGCCCTGCCTGTGCTCCTGTGTGGCTCTTCCTGCTGCCCACAAGGTCAATCCATCATCTGCCAAGCATAATGCAGGCACCCACAAAACCCATCCCCTCCCTGACGCACAGACCACTTCCAGACTGCTACACAGCAACACTACCATCCAAAAACTCTCTTTATGACTTGTCTGGTCATCCAGAAAAAGAAAAAAAAACACACAGTTCATAACAACGACCTGTCTTACAGCAGACCACCAGTAAGGGGACCCAGGAAAGTACAAACTCAAATGTCAGTGGAGACTGGTTGACACTGAATAATAAAATCCTTACAAGTCAATACCCAGTGCAAGGGCAAAAAGAAGAGTTAGATAGAGCTAGAATCCTGTAAAGTTGATGTTGCTGACAGCTTAAGACCCTGAGACGAGCTCAGTTGGTTAGAGCAGGGCACTAATAATGCCAAGATTGAAGGTTTGATCCCTGCGTGGGCCATTCATTCAAGAGTTGGACTCAATGATCCTTGTGGGTCCTTTCCAACTCAGAATTTTCTGTGATTCTGAATTAGGCAAATATTGTTCATGCAAAACAGGGCTATGCAGTGTTTAAAAAAAATATTCCTGTCATCATGAATCAATGTTCATGGTATTTCTTCACCTGTGTCCTCCTCTCTCTTCCCTACATCACCACTGAACTTTTTTTTCACCCCTTCCCCAGAGCACACCAGCTAAATGCCCAGCATGTAATCTGTGTTGAAGAGCAAGTAATTTTATTAATTAATCCTGGAAGCTGGATATTGCATTACTTTTCAGGCAATTTCTTTCATTGGAAGCCTGGATGTCAGCTGGTTTTCTGCATGTGTGTGGTGCCAGGGGAACACAGTGAAGAGACAAGTCAGCTTCATGGGAGGGTGGATGCTTGTTGTCCAGAGCAGGCTGCTTTCAACAGCCAGATCCAAACCACTGAAATCAAAAGAAACACTCTTTTTTTGTTGACTTCAGTGGGCTTTGGATCAAATCTAAAAACTTTACTAATTCAACACTGTTAAGAACTCAGTTTTGCAGAATCAGAGTGATTGACTTACAGATGCCCGCTCCCACTTTAATATTTGTCCTACTCTGATAAAAGCATCGTGTCATTTATTTTTCTCTTTTCTTCTTTTTTTGAAAATACGTTCTGATTACGCCGAAGGGGCAAATGGCCAATTCAACTGACTTGAGCCTTTGATCCTGGTGAGTTACTTGTCTCTTCAGCAAAGTTCTCATTTGAAGTGCTTTCAGCACCTGATTTATTAACAGTCGGGTGGAGTTAGGCTGTTTTGCAATTCCCGAGAAGCTGATAATAAATCTGATCCTTGTATCACAGGTGGTGCTGATATTTTTAGCTGGATTGCAAAAAATGATCATAAACGGAAACAAATGTTTCTATGTTGATGCTTCCATCCTGGAGTCCAGAAAGTGACTTGTGCTGTCCATTCTGGTGGACATTTTGCCTTTCACAGATTTCCTCTCTGAATGCTCTAAATTCAATCTTTTAAACGACTTCTCTCCATATTATACTCATAAATTTTATTTTAATAAAAATTGGTGCCTAACAGACATAAACAAAAATGCCAGAAAACCCACCTTAATTGTTTTTTCAAACCTTTTGCACATTTTGTTTAAAACAGATGTTTCCCTGACTTGTCATTGTGATGAAAGGAAACCCAATATCCCCTCTGCTTTCCAGTGCAGAGCTGCAGAAACAAGGAAAGACAGAGGAAGGGCAAGAACCATCTTTACTGGGAGGTGAGTATCACAGTTAGAAGAGAAAGAGCAAGGACACATGCTGGTGGTGCCAGCTCATCTACTTGAACATTCTTGTTACCTTTTTTCTCACAGTCTAGATTAATTTTGAAGACTGCATCTGTGTGGTTCAACACTCCAGCTGAAACAAAGTCAAATAAACTCCACCCACCTGTTGGGCAACATTCTGCAAATCCAGTATTAATGTCACGTTCCTAATTATATTTCACTTCTCCTGTTACATTTTTGCTATGATCCTGTCTTCACTGAAAGCAGCTTTCATCTTAAACAGTTTTTCTTCTTTCTTAACTTCCCACTTACTCCCCCAAACACCATTCATGATGCACAGCCTTGTAATAGTTCTGATTTTCATGGATTATCTTAATCCCAAGTTTACAGTAAAGTATTAATTGTATGTTTTCTTTCAGTCTGACTCATCCTCGACTGTCTTAAACCATGCTTAGTTTATAAAACCATCACAAATGGTGTGATACACTTGAACAAGAGCCAAAAGCTTTGTAAAGATCTTTTGCTGCCTGTAACAAAGCAAAATTATATTTCTTTTCTTTCAACAAACTGCCATGTTGCCTTCATATGAAGGCAACGTGAGGCAAAAGAGACAATACACAAGATCAATAAATATTTCTCCTTTATCAGAGGGTATTTTCTGCCTGGTCACTGTGAAAACTGGGTCCTTTACAGATTGCTGCTCATTCAGCAAACAATACAAGCCAGTGCCTAAAATATGTAACTGCTAAAAGGATCTTATATGCAAACGTCAAGTACTTAGGTCCAACAGGTTGACAGCCTCATAAGTCATTTCAAAGAGGTCTTTTCGTTTTAGGGCAATGGTGATTTTCTTGTCCAATAGCACTCTCCTATAATTTTGAGAATAATTACACCACAGATGGAGGAGCAAGAGGCACGACTGATGAGGATCATCATTCCCTCTTGAGGAAGCAGAGTCTCTAATTCTAACTTTTCCCATTCTTTTGTCCCCTTTTTGCCCCATACTATACTCAAGGAACCAAGAAAAACAGCTATATTGGTTTTCTTTTGTGAATAAACTGTGTTGCACGGATGTGCTTTTAATGTGAAACACAAGCTTTGTTGTGATCATTTCCTAAGCATGATGTTTAAATGGAAAATAGAGCACTTGGGAAAACCAGTCTGAATTCCCTTCCCCAGATGCAGCCTTGCTGATGTAGAATTCAGGCTTAAACAGGGAAGGAGACATTCTCCCATACTGCAGACATAAATCTTTTCTCAGCATTTCTGGAAAAGGCTCTGCAGCTTACATAGGTGGGACAGCTGTGAGGAAATGAGGAGGGATTTGCTATGGGAGAGCCTGTCCAGTTTTCTGCCTGCCAAAGATAAGAGTTCAAGTTGATGGGCATCCTACAGCACAGATGGCAATGAAACCACTGTGTTCTCCTTCCAGAAACACTGGAAGATAAAGGATCCCACAGTGGATGCTGCTTTGTATTTCTTTCTCCTTAGATTTTTTCAGTTTGGTTTGGGTTTTTTGGTAGACAACTGCATATCCATGGATAGTTAAGATACTTAAGGCATTTCCTAACATTGAGCTCTTCTCCTCTTAGCGCTAAGCTATAACTAAAGCTCTACTTTCCAGTTTGCAAAGCTGCATTTATCTGAGGGTTTGAGAAATCTTAAATCTTATTCTCACTAATCACTAATGGGTTCCAGACTAGGAATGTCAGTCTCACTGATCCAGCAAAAATTTTACCTTACACCAGCGATTTACTCCCCAGCTGTCATCGTCTTGTTACCCAGGAGCTGCATGAATCTATCATAGCTGCTCTCAGAAGTGGGTAATTTGTGCCTCTGTATCAACACCCAGATGCCAAAAAAAAAAAAAAAAAGGCCAAAGCGTTCTCAATGAGTGAACTGCACTTGCATCTGCAGATCTCAGACCAACCAGCCATCCCAGAGCAAGTCAGTGCAGCCCCTGACTTGCTGCAACTGGCACCAAACTTTTATAGCTGCAAGGAACCAAGATTGCAGGCAAAGATTTTCCAGATAAGCACGTCCTGGCTGAAGTCTGAACGTTGTTGTAGGGATGTGACACAGGAGTTACAGCAGCACGGATTTCCTACCCTGGGCTTTCCCATGCAGGGAGAAAGTCTCTGGAGACATTAATCCTCAGAAGTTTGAGCACAGGTTTGCACCAAGAGAGCAGAGCCAGCAATCCAGAATGAAAATGTGCACCTCCTTCTGAACCTGCATGCTTGTGCTGATGTAGATGTGGGCTCCAAAATATGTGTGACAGCACTTCCCATGCTCTGCTACCAGCTGGGGACATGAAAAAAGCTCTGAATGAAATTGCAGTTAAATTCACAAACGCCAAACACTCCTGTTTCTTTCTACAAGAGAGTTTCTTACTTGATTTTCTCTGTTTTGTTAATGGTTGTAAGGAGAAGCAGGAATTTTGGAAGTGTTTGGGAGCTGACATGACAGAATGCCACAGCCTTTCAGTATCTCAGTGGTCGGCTGTGTAAATTAGTAGCTAGACCATTTTACAAATGTATATTATTTACCCAGCAGATGCTGTTACGGTCTCTTGTGTAAATTCATAATTAGACTATGTACTGCTTTGTGAAAATCCTTTAATAACAAAGGTGCCACTGGGTGCTGAAATAATTAAATCAACCCATTTGAAACAACACTAGTTCACCACTTCGACTTGGGTGATATAATATTACACATTCCTGTAAAAAAAAAAAGCCAGAGAAATTGAGAATGATCAGCTACAAAACATCAGATACAAGGGATAATGTTACCCATTCAGTAGCTTTGGGTTTGGCATGAGTCTAGTGTCACAGTTGAAAAAGTTGCAGCCAACATACCAACAGCACAGACAAAGAACAGATGATCCATCTCCTCTGCCATCTATCATGCACAGCATTGCCAACTGCAGGGCTTTACCAGCACTGACATTTAAAACAAAGTATGTGTCAACCATATTAAATAATATACCAAGCTGTGGGTTATTAAGTGTGGGGTAATTTGACCACAGCAATTAAACTGAGATTAAAGAATGATAAAGGCAATGTTATATGCACTGTTCAGTGGGGTTTTTGGAACATATGGAGTCCTGAATATTTCCAAGTGTGAAAGCCACATCAGATATTAAGGCGCATGTCAGCCCCAATCAACACACTCCTCCTGTGCCCTCCCTCCTCCTCTCCCCCCTGTGAGATGTTGCTCTCAAATGGCAATAGTTTTCATTCCACATATATTCAACCAGAGAAATGTTTTCTGACTTCTGTCTCCAGACTGCAGCCCAAGGAACGTGTCAGGAAAGCAAGGGTTTAACATGGTAGCACAGCAAAAACACATGATTTGTCAGACTGTGCTGTGAGGCAGCAGGGAGTGGGTAACCCATGGACAGCCACTGTGCACACAGGCCACAGACTCACAGACAAACCATTCATTTTCAGACCAGTAAGCCTGTGGAGTATCTACTCTTTCCTCCTCAAAGGGTTTTCTGATGGAAGTCTAACGGGGAATTTGCACATAACCATCTTGTCTGCACACAAACAACTGTATCCAGTCCAGGCAAGTTAAATCCCAGAAAACTAAAATCTGAAGGGCACAAGGCAGCTCAATCAGCAATCTGTTATTACTTCATGTCTGCAGGCATTACCCCTTCCAGCAGGGTGGCCAGACAGAGAAGCAGTGAAGAACTCAGGTCTGCAAAAGCCAACAAAGGAGCATTAGAAAATAAGGGTCAGAATTTCCTATGTATGGCCCTATCCCTAGAAGGATTTTACTATTTAAGAGAAATGATACACTTAAAATTGAAGGTGAACTTGCATTCCCAAATCACACAGTACCAAACACACTGTGAAACTCTCCTTGGGTATCTGGGGATCAGACTTGTTCAGCAATTGCAGCAAGTGTGGGTCAATTATAATGCACCGGGTTTAACGTGAAGAAATAAAAATCCTAATAAAACAATTGAAGCTCATAATCCATTTATAAACAATGTCTCTTAGGATGATCCTGATGGAGAAAGCCACCACCGTGCTCCTCATAAATACCTCAGCCCTCCCTTTTTAAGATTTCCAAGTGGCTGCCTTTGGTACATCCTTGAAAATTTCAAGTAAATAACATTTCTCTAGTATTTGCTCACTCTGAACCAGAACAATTCAGGTATGGTAAATGGAGGTTTTAGAATACCTATCTGTTTCTTAAAAGCCACCTTTCCCAGGAAAAACCAACCAAAAAAACCAAACAAAAAACCCGACAGCAGAATGTTAAAGAGAATTTAAAAATTAACTACAGCATTGCAGAAAAATAAGGCAACATTCTAGCAAAACATACATGCAGAGAAATACGTACATTGAGATAGGAGAACCCCCATTTAGAAATGTCAAAAGAACACCTAAAATATTGCCAGGACTGAATGAAGCATAAATGAGGAAAAAACTTAGAATCCCCTGGCAATAACTCCAACATAAACCTGTCTGCAACTGTTAAAACAAAAGGAACATACCCAGACCCAAGAGGATATTGCCATCACTAAAATTTCAAACAGCTTATCTTTTATTTGGAGGTCTTTAGACATATTAAAAAGAAGGCAATCCTTGCATGCTTTTCTCTACTTTCTTATCTGTAACCATATAAGTAGTTCTGTTGCAATAAACAAGCCTGCTCATATTCTCAAAGTTGAACACTTTTCATTTGAACTTTCATTCAAAAGGAAAGGAAAATGGGGATAAAAAAATTTTTATTCTGCTGTTACAAACTATTAATCCACTTCTACCATTTACCACTAGCACTAGTTTGGGCACATATTTTTTCTCATTGTTTATTGTTTCTATGCCCATAGACCATGACAGTGAAATAGAAATCAATAAAATAAACCATATTTTTAAATAGTGGACTCAGAAAAACTTCTCTCTACTGTAATTACAAATGCCAAATTTCATGACACTTTCTTTTTAATAGCTGAGCTATAAACTTCTCAATAATGAGTCTTGTAATGGAAATGCTAACTTCTCTTTAGTGCTGTGGCATGAACTTGCTGCTATAATCAGGTATTTTTATCAGCTAGTTGATTACACCTTAGAAAAATGACTGCTGGCAACTCAAGCCTTGTTTCTTTAGAGACTCTCTTAAATACTCTAGTGTATACAACCAAGAGCTAAGAGAAAGAAGGGTTGAAGACAGTGAAAGAAATATTTAAAGAAAGATGGGGGAGAAGTGTAAAACTTAGAGGGCAAGGTGAAGGAAGAGAGAAATATATGCAATGGGTGAAAGTCTGCAGACCTGTAATTTCCAGCTCTCACTGGCAATGCAAACTGCTGGGTTGGTTTTTTGCCCTGGGCTCTCTCTGTCAACAAGCCAATGTCCTTTGCCACCCTGGGAATGTCAGCAGCTCTGGGCTCCTCCTGGGCACCAGCCTCTCCAGACAGCCTTGAGGTCCTGAGCTCTGTGGGTAGAAGTCTGCCACCACCCTTACAGGCATTGTAAGTTCTCATTCGTGATCAAGAAAACTTGTGATTTCCTGGTCATTCCAAGGGGTTTTTTTCTTCTCCCTGGTTGCCCTGAACACTTCAACTGGCAGATGTTCATCCGCAGTAATGAGCCTGCAGATTCCTACAGCTTTCTGTGACCCAGTTTGAGATACATGGCACATATTATACACCAGTTTAGGCCAGATAGTTTATTCCCTTAACTAAGTGAGTAATGAGTTTCTTTTACTGTTTTAAGTGTGTCCATGGTATGTTGAAAGCCTACATTATTTTCTGCATTATTAACACCTAACTAACTTCCAGTCATATGCTCTGGAGAAGCAGAAGAGGTTACAGGAAGAATATCAGAAGCCTGTCTTTTCCTGAAAGGTCTTTAAGAAATACAAGGCGCAATGCAAAGCAGGAATGTTGTATCTGTTTCCTTCTCTTTCAAAAGTAAACCTAAAACTTTTGACACTTCATCTTAAATTGCCATTAACAGCATTATCTGTGCAGGTGCAGCTACATACTAAGCATCCCAAGGACTCAGTGGCATCTCCTCTGCCACGTTACTCAATGGAAGCTGGGGACATGTCTAAAAAATCCTGCATTTCAACAAGAATGTTCACTTAAGAACTCTCTTATGACTTTGCTCAACAGTGCAGAGATATGATAAAGGGAATCCATAAGACACATACCATACATTGTATAACTAATCATTGAAATGTGCAGACATAATCCTCTGACCTTGGAAAAAATATAATTATGAATTATATTGCATGGTTGCAATACGATAACAAACAGTATTAAACATACAAAAGGAAGGACATTCAAAGGGGTTTTTTGCATGTGCAGAAGCTGTAGTTTGTTTTCTCTGTTAGTTTCCCAGGCAGCATTGTGCATTTGCAGTTAATCATGTCTGTGTTTATACAGCCATACTGCAATTACATTCAAGTTTTCCTAACTCATCCACATTTAAATGAGAACCATAATGCTGCCCATTAGAGAGAGCCAACTGCTGTACTGAGAGGAGAGAAAACCCAAACCCCATGGATCATGTCTCAGTTACAAGATGAGGAGGCATCAATTACCTGGCTTTATAACCCTAATCTCTCAAAAATATTTTTTAGCCTTATTCCTCCAAACCTTCAGAATTTAGCCCATTATCCCTTCAAACTGTTTAAAAACTCCTAAAATCCTTTGTGATCCTCCACTGTTGCAGAACTTCCTCCTGACTTGGACAGAGCCAAGAACAGACCCAAAGCAAACTCTGTCCTCAGCCTTTGCACACACATTGCACTGCATTTCTTCCATTTCTTCCAGCCTTCAGGGACCAAAAGCCAGAGAAAGTCAAACCCTTTACAGACAAGTCCTCTTGTCTTCCCAAAGAACTCCTAGCTCCACTTTTGTAGTCCAAAGATGCTGGGAAAGTAGAAAAGAACTCTTTAGAGACAAGAAGTAGAAATGACATGACCATTTTATATATTCAATCTCTACTAATTTCCTGACCTGGGTCTCTAATTCCCTCAGATAAGACTTCAAAAAATACTTCTGCCTGAAATATGTCCTCACACCCCCAACACTGACAGAATGCATATTTGCATGTACTAATTTGGCAAAGGTTTAAAAGTAAGGAAGAAAGAAAAAGAAATAAACCCTTTTGTGCAAAAAAAAAAAAATAGAGTAAATTGATAAATTATATAAGGAGATCTATGCAAAAATGCTTTCAGCAAGAGGCACATTGCAATCCTCAGCCAGGCAGCCCCATTAATATGAGTGAAGGTGAGCCATCTGTGAAGGTGAGGCATTGCCTCAGAGTTTCACAGTCAGTATGAGCATCACATCCTCAGCCACAAGGCAAGTATATCACAGGTGTATTCTAGGGCAAGAGCACTGGAGCATAGAATAGAATAGAATAGAACAGCATCACTCTTAAATAAAGCTTTTTGTGGTTACAAAACAATTATAAGAGTTTTCAGAAAACTGCCCTGTTTTATTAAGCAGGAAAAGTCTCCTCCACAATGTTGTGGAACAGCAATTCCCACAAGTGACTGAAGTATAGCCACTATCTTTTTCCTTTTTTCTTCTATTTTTGGTGGCTTTAATTTGCTTGTTCTTTATGTCCATTGGCAGCCCTGCTAAAATGTATCTTTGCAACCTATTGTCTTAGGTAAGATTATATCAACAGCTCCAGAAGGACCACTTTTAAAAATAAATTCTGCTTTCCCTTATCGTTGACAGGAATCACATTTACATATTCTCCTGGTGGAACTGATAATGCACCAGATGATTAATGTGCCTTGATGTAGTGATACCTGTAGACTGTTTGATCAATGTCCCACAAAGAAAGTGTCTTTCATTCAGTATGCTCAGAGCCCAAAAACGCCCTGTGATTAATGTAACTAAATGTTTGGGGTCAGCTGAAGCTCCAGTTCTTGTTCCTGATTCAATATCAAACTAAAGATAGGTCACAGGAGAGTGGATTAGTCATGTGAAGAAAAAGTCTGACCATGCAACTTCAAACCATCTCTTTAAGAAAACCTAAAGTGTTCTGGTGTTTTTTAATTACCACTACAGTCATTTGCACTGCAAATTTTCATCTCGTTGTTAAACAGAACAGCCCAACATGGTAAGCCTTCTAATGCCAAGATATTTTCACTATAAAAATAAGTGGGTTTGATTCAGTCCTTGGCACTGAAGTTTGGATTTATTCAGATTTATTTATTACAGCTAGTGAACCATGAAAATCCAAGTCTCTGAAGTTATTCCCCAAAGAAAGCACTTCATACAGTTGGAAGATAACAAAATGTCTAATGAATACTAGACCTTTTCTTGGTTTTATTTGATTATCTGGGGTAACACTGACTATTTCTGCTTGATCTTACATCAGCTGCTTGATGTCTTGTTAAAAATAGGTGTGAGATACAGGAAATACAGGGACCTGCTGAGGGATGACTTTCACTTCCACTCATATTTACTCTTCTCCTTGAAGGAGATATAAAAGCCATTCAGCCAGTGAGGGGAAATGTCTCCTCTTGACACCCTGCCAGCTCTTTTCCCACCTTTGTCTCATTTCAACCACATCCCTGACCAGGAGGCAAGAAAGTAGGCTAAGGAAAGAGCTCAGATGCACACTCTCCACCTAGCTCCCTACATGGTGAACTTGGTTGCCTTAGGACACAGAAAGTCCTTGAAATTAAGTGAAGATAAATCCAGGCCAAAAAATGGCATGCTGGGAACAGATAAAGGCATCTTGTAGGATGAAGGCATCTTGTAGGCCATACAGATGCTGGAGCTGGAATGCCTACTTGGTTCCAGGAGAATAAAGGTGGTGTATAATTCCCTTAGTCCCACAAGCTGCTGCACAGCACCTTCCTGTCCTCAGCTCAGCACACACCACAGAAACAATGCCCTGTCAACATACAGGATGTATCCTGAGCTCTATCCAGACCCCCTAATGTGGAAACCTCCTCCTATGCCCTCCTGCCTCTTATGTTATTGTGTTGCCTCTCCTGTAGCCAGGCTTCACAAGTGGCATCATCTTATATGCAACATCTGCCAAAAAGAAAGAGGTAGTGAGATCCATCCACCTGAAAACTGCTAGTTTCCAATGTAGCTAACCTTATAGACCACAATGATCTCAAGAGTAAGGTGAGAAAAGAGCAGGTAAGAAAATATATTACTGATGAATTTTTACTCTTCTTATGTCCCCAGAACTGACTAAGGCACCATTAAAAGTATAGCCTGGGCCTTCAATTCCTGTGTTTCAAATGAGCATCTCTGGCAGCAAAGCCAGTTTGTGCCTTGCTGGAGTTCCCAGCTGATGAGGGCTCCAGCTGCTGACTCCTCTGATCAGCCGACAGCTGCACACTTTGCATAAGGGAAGATGACAAACCTGGTACCAAGCCTACACTCATGAAACGTAATCAGCTTCAGCAGCTTCATTTCTTACTTTCCTTATGGCTAACAAAGGTTTCTGGGCCATGCCTTTAACTGCAGTGGTGCATGGGGCATTCATTACCCTCTTTCTAATGCCTTCCTTAAACACAGCTTGATTCAGCACTTCACAACTGCACTGGGGCCTTACAGCATCAAAACTGATGAGAGCTTTCAACTTTAAGGAACTATAAGAGGCTCTGAGGTTGTATTTATTATTCAAGAAAAACTCAAGACTGATAAACATATCGTAAATACTAATATAGCTGCAAAAGTTAATTAATGAAAAATAACTATTATGAAAAGTGTTATCAATAATTTTAGGAATAATGCATAATGAATGAATTTTGCCCAGGGGTAATAGCTTGCATCTTGGCCTGATTTAGTATGGAGAAACTGCATCATAATGAAAGGCAGAATTATCACATAGTATAACTGCTAGCTCTATCACTGCTTGGTAAGATCCTAAAACTGTCATCAAAATGTTAAAATTACGCTCACTTAAATGATCTCTATAATACAAAACTATGTGCATGTGGATTTATTGCCCTCACAATAACGTGAACAACTTCACCATCACTGATTTGTAAAATGCTAATTATTCTGCTATAAAGATATGCATCAAAATAAAACAAGATGGCACTTTTAAAGAGGGTAGGCTTGAGGCAGGAACTTTACCAAATATGCTCTCTTGATTTTAAATATGGATAAAATTACTTGTCATTTGAAAGGTTTAGGGTTTCCTATTTAATTTCTTGAGTAATTTTGTAGGTGACATTGACTTAGGCTTCTAAAACGTAAAGGATTTTTTGTTTTTTGAGAAATATATTTCATCTGTTTTTTTCAATGCCAGAATAAGAAGTTAAAAGTGACTTCCTTGCTTTGGAACAAGTTCAAGTCATAAAGTGCAATCAATCCCTGAGAAATGACCTAAACATCTACATCTCTAAAGGGGCTAATTCTGTCTGCACATACCCACATCCAATGGAATAATAAAACAGAGTTACTTTATAACAGAATAAATGGATTGGGAATATAAGTGGATGTTATTCACACACTCTTATATTTAAATTTTGTGTAGACAATATATACTCAGCACAAACCATTACACCTCTAGCAAGGTTTTGCTACTATGTTAGAGATTTTATTGCACCTCACCACTAAACCTGCTTTTCATCATCAAATACCATCTAATTGCATACGAGTCTTATTAATTCACAATATAGCAATGTTTTAAATTATATGGGCTCATAATGGATTACACAAAATATGAACAGTGTTGCTCCTCAAAACCTTAACTTCACACCTACCAACATTATTTAATTAAAACTATTTGTTAGAAGGAATAGATTTAATCTAGCCTTATCTCTAGAGAGATTTCAACGTAGCCTTTAAGGTCCTGATTCTGCAAGGATGCTTCTATCCTTTCAGACTTCATTTCAAGATCTTAGGTTTTTAAGATTTTCCATTCATAATTCTGCAAACATTTGCAGATATGAAGGCCTGATCAGAAATCCTAGCTCATCCACTAAGTGTCTTCCTCAATCTTATGAATTAACATATTTATTGAAGTAACTTTGCAATGTTGACAAACCTATAATGCAGCGTATATATATATATATATACATATATATATATATATAATGTTGGGAAGCTGGGGAAGGAGATACAAGAAATATGTGTGTAGTCTTCTTGTTCAGTCAACAGTGACATTCAGGTAGTACCAAATTCAGTAAAATCCTGGAGGAAAAGTTAATCTGATAGAATATTACTATTTATTGGTTGTTATGAGTATAGCTTTGTGGAATCCTTAAGATGCATGTACAAAGTTCTCTAGTTTTTCCATTAACTTCAGAGGATTTCATCTCTCTGCCTTATTTTCATAGGACAAGGGCTATTGCGAATCTATGAATAGGTTATAAACCACTCCTCAACTCCATCCTAGGCCAAGCAGGATTTACCTAATATTCTCTAACAGGACCTAATACCTAATACTCTCTATTTCTGTTCCAAAATTAACTCGATTTTGTTGCAATTCATTAGAAATGTCATCCTTTTTCACAAAACGCTCAATTCCATAAAATCCAACTACATTTCTCTTTAAAAAAAAAAAAAAAGGCATCTCAGCTGTATTCATCTCAGGCAAATTAGTTTCTTCAAAAGCACATGAGCTTATTGGGAGGAACACTTGGAAATGATTGCTAAAGAGGAAGGTTGCGTGGGGTACATCTTCTAAGACATTGAAGAATGGAAGCAAATGGGAGAGAATGAACAAATTAATGATTAAGGAAGATTTTTTTTTTGATTTTTTTTTTTTAACTTATTCTGGAAGCTCTGTCCAGCCTGGCCTCCCAGGTTCGAGTAATCTTTCACTGTCAACATATGCCGTGAGATTGATTCAATTAAGATTAGCAGCACTAGAGGAAAGAAGTGGCATGGTTTACTTTTGATTAGTATTGTCTTTCCTCCCATCTCACGGCGGCTGTGACCCCTACAACCCAGATAGTTTAAATATATTAGATGACGTAAATCATTTGTCCAGTGTGAATAAGCACAAGGGGAAACAAGCTTAATCACCACTTACGTTTTAGATGCTTTTGCGCCTTTGCAAGGATTCTCTTTTCCATTTCACATATTGAATTTAATTGACTTACGATTAACTCTTACTCATATCTAAAATAGGGGAAATGGTGTAGAGCTGGGAAAAAAGGGCAGGGTGCTGAATACAGTTTACTGCATGAAGTAGTGTAATTCCCAATATAATTACCTTTGAAGGTGGATTAGTTTCTATCCCTCTTGCATCTGAAGTGCTTTAAGAGTATATAAAGGACACTTAGTTCCCATATCACACATTAGCAGGTAGATTACATTTGAAAATTAGCTGGAGACTCAGGGTGTTCATCTCCCTGCTGTCACTAGCACGGCCTACATTTTCTGCTGGTACAAATGGGATAAACTGTCTTGAAAACAATAGAGCCCGACATACTTACAGTAGATGAGAATTTGACTGAAAGCCTGGCTTGTTGGTGGGTTGGGTTTTTTTTGTTTGTTTTGTTTTTTTCCCCTTACATCAGAATGAAGAAGGAAGCTAATTCCCATATTATCCATTCTAGAGAAAATTGTCATGGCATTTTTTCTATTTTTCACAGTCTCCTAGGACACAGAATGATGAAATAACTTAAATCAAACAGGTATCCTAGGCTTCATGGTAAGACAGATAATAATAGGTAAAGGAGCACCATTTGCTACTGTAGCTATGTTTCTGTCACTGTATAAAAAGGTTTTATTCAGTTCAACAAAATAGACCATAAATCTAGTTCATAGTGTAAATACATGCGTTGCCTTTATGCTTCTGGAACTACCTATAAATTAAAGGTCAACTAATACATCTATTTTAATTACAAACAAACTGAAAGAACAAAATCTCACCTGTAAGTGTCATAACACAAAAACTGCAGACCAACATTAGCCAACAGTAGCTTTTAGGAACATCATCTTGGCCAGCCAGGGGCTGATACTGACACAGAAATGAAGTTTCTTGTGACTTATGCCAAGATTTCAATCATGGCACAAAGATGTAAAAGGTACTTATTAGCACTCACAGCATTTCTATCAAACATAAATAAATCACAAACATTTTTTTCCTGAGATATGTGATGTGGGATCCTTGTCTGGATCCATGTCAAATAACACTGGTCAAGGGTTGATAGGTAAAGGACACCAACATATCCTTTTATCTTTGCCCCAAATTCATATTCCGAACCAGTCTCAGCACTGAGTGTAATGAAATCAGAAGTCTCAGTTCAGTCCCTAGTGGCATTAGTTCACATTATAAAATCATTACACATCATTTGACAATGTTGTGCACTGTTAGCATAGAGAAGAACTTGTTCTGTGTCTCTGGGGGAGACGGTCCCCACAGAAAAGATCAGGTTTGTGTGTGATGAGGAGGTGCAGGGGGGAGTGCAGCTGGCTGGTTGATAATGAGCACTTTGATGTTTAGCGTTTTTACTCCCTTAACACTCATCAAGACCAATATTTGTCAGAATACAAAGAGGGGAAAAAAGTCAAATTGTTGTTTTCTAAAAGGGCAACTGAGTAACATTTACCTAGTACAAGTTTAAAGAGAAATTCAGATGTTGGGAAATGCACAGAATGTATTAAAACAGCTTTGTCTCGTGCTATTCAAAACACCTTTGACTATTGCTAGGCTGGAACTTCAATGTAAAAACATTGTTGTTTTCCTATTTCCTTTCTTTTTTCCCCTTTTAAAGGCAGATTTACAGCATAACATCTGATCTCATACACTTGTCACCATGGTACTCTCCGAAGGCCCTGAAGACAATGGATCCTTCCAAGTCGAGCAAAAGAGTGAGTGTTTGCAGACTGGGTGTCTAACTCTGCATCTGGGGGGATTGGAAAGCTCAGGCAGAGCCTGTCTCAGCTCACAGACTCCCCAGCACACAGTGGGCTGTTTATAGCCTGCTTTCACAGCTTGCAGGAGCACATCTTTAATTACTGGGAAAGAATGCTATCTTTAATTGTAGTTGAAAAAATAAGTCTCTTTGCAGGCCACGTAACAGGCTCCTTCTCAAGTGGGTTGAGCCACAATTGTAATTGGAATATAAAGAAGCAAGGACAAATAAATGAGAAGTTAATTAGCTCTGCAGTTTTAGTTAAATGCTACATTGGCTTTTCAGTCATGGAAAAATCACCGTTCCCCAGAGCATGGGTGAAACTATCTGGACAGCTGCTGGAAAACCCAGTCCCCAGGGGTCACCTAGGGCACTGTAACTGCAAAGGCTAAGGATGGTAAAGTCAGGAAAAGCTGGCTGGAAGCCATCAACTTGCTACAGCATCAGAACTTCCCCGTGTTGGTCCTACAACAGCTTGATGCAAGTCAAGACCAGAGAGCTGTCCTGTCTGAGCTGCGTGTTCCTGCCCTGTGCCTCCCTGCTCCTCCAGTGGGATGAAAGAGATCAGGGGAGGCTGGACAGCAGCCAGGGACAGGACCGTGTTGGGGAGAGAGGAGCACAAGGACACAGGTCCAACCACAGCAGAACCAGTGCCTAATAAGTATGTACTGAACAATCTTGGCTCTGGCCTACCTTCAACATTACAGCAATTGAAGTGATTTACAGTAGACTGAAAAGCCTGTCATGTCCCTTGACAGAAAACTTAGGGTTGAAAACATCTGGGTCTGATTAGCAGCCATCAGCCTAGGGCCCAGAAAAGCCATGGCTCAGGCCTAGAACACCATTAACATCTGGATTTGGAGGCAATTTCACCAAGCAAGTTGCATTTCCTTCTGTGTCAGCCAGTTCCCGAGTTCTTTGATTTGGGTTTCTGCCTCATTCTCGTAATTTCTCCGAAACTAATATACCACGGTTTGTTTGTATTTGTAAGACTTATGTTCTGATATAGTCTCAGTACCCAGACTGTTTTAAATAGAGCAACCTTGCTCATGCTTACCCTGATACAATAAAATCAGGAGACCTGACAATACTAAGTACCCTTTCGGTAACTATAAGCAAGTTTATCTTATCCTCTGTTCACCTCAGTGTAAATATTTTCAAAACAAAGTTAGGGAATAAATGACTGCTGCAATTGTTCCAAGTCCTTTCTGTTTTAAATTGCTTCTCTAGCAGCTGTAGTCTGGGGGTGGGGGGATGACGGGTCTTGGAGATATCTGGCTTCATTCACCATTCACTCTTAAATGGTGTAACAGTTTTATGGCCTTTCCTTAATGATCACCCATTGTGTAATGGATTGCCAATCAAGGATCACTTAATGACAAAACAGAATAATTTAACCCCTATTCAAATGACAATGCCCAGAATTGCCCACGTAAATGTCTTTACACAACAGAAAGTTTTTCAGCTGGATGAAGTAAATAACATTAACAAGCTATTATCCTCTAGCTCTTCCTCGCCAGTAACAAAAGACCGACCTCTGAACTTTGAACTTTTTCTTTGACTGATCGCCACCACTATAACATTTGTGTTAGTCATTTAAAACTGCAGGTGTAGCACTCACAATACCTAATAAAATGTGTAGGCTTCAAGAGAGGAGAAACTCGGGGCTCACAGGAACAAACCCGCAAGAATTAGCAAGGGCATTTCTGAAGGATTAATGTCCCGTAACTCCCCCGCAGCAAGGAGGGACCTGGCACAGCAGTGGCTTTGCTGCCCGTGTCCCATGCGGGCAGATCCTGGCAGCTCCCGGCAGTGGCCGGAGCCGGGCACCGCCAGCCCGGGGGTGATGCCGATGATCTCCTTCTAAGGACACCTCGGGAAATGTCGCCTGGGTTGCTACATCACACAGATAGTCTTTAAAAAATAGTTATCACTGCACTGCTGAATGCACCACCGAGGGACAAGCGTGCAGTGCACACTGTCAGCTCCCCAGCCAGGGGAAGTTGGTGGCATCACTTTGTTCAGGTGACTGATCGTAAACTTATGAAAATATGAAACATCATGAACATGATGTTAAGAGACAGGAACTGATGGGCAGGAGATCTATAAATACCTGCTCTTTCAGTGGAATAGACCTAGGAAGAGAGAGGAGGTATTTTCAAATCAGATACAACTCCTAAGAATCTATGGTAGGCCAGTGAACATCCTAGGAGATCTACAGAAACTAAAATCAGTGACTACCTTGCTCAGCTTAAACCACAGCCTGAGGTTTAGTGAACTGACACGGTGTGGGAGGCACCAGCACTGCACCTCACTCCCTCCCTGTCTTCGATTTGAAAGGGAATGGAAAGACAACTTGCAGAGCAAAAGTTACACATGACACACAGTTCCAGGACATCAAGGCAGGCACCTTACCCCTTTCATGTGATTTTTACATCTTTTTAAAAAACTAAAACCGATTGAAGGTGAGTGCAAAAATAAGTAGATGTTCACTGTTTTTCACCAAAAGTGTATTTAAAAGACAAATCAGTACAACACAACCACTTATTGGAACCAGATTTTAAATTTGTACAGTATTTATAAGACTTGCCTTACAAGAACAGGCTCAATATATTTTGATTTATTTAGACAGTCTGAAATAAGCCACCTATGTTCCAGATAAAAAGTCTCAACATTATGATCAATTCTGTGAGAAAAATATGCCCAATGTATTTGTCTAGTAATAAATTTAAAGACATTTGAAAGTGGTTGTGGATATACTGCAAATGCAGAAATAAGGAACTTGATAAATAACATGTTCACTTTGAATCATTCATGCAGTTCAATTTAAATAATTGGAATACTAACTTTATTAATGCTTTGAGTTGAAAATAATGTCAAGTTATGTAATAATGTTTTAGGTAATTAATATGTAACAGGAGCTAATCTGATATATATAAAAAAAAAAGTAAAATAAATCAGAAGTTAAGAACGACCACTTGATTGCCAGCAACATTTACAGGAATTTAAGAATTCTAAATGTATATTGTTTTAAATTTCTTTTTGCCATCTTTTGTGCCGATGCCTCACAAAACCAGGGTGACCCTATCAGAAAAGGCTTAGAGATCTGCTCTCTGGAGTAGCTCCTATAGTTACATGTGTATAAACATTACAAAAAAAGCCCCAAACCAACAAAAAAAACCCAATCAAACAAACAAGACTTCATACCTAATAAGCACAGGTAAGTCCTAAAGGCCTGGTCATAGAGCCTTATGCCAAAGAACTAGAGATGGAACTCCTATTTTGGTACACAAATACTCAGAAATTCGAATTAAACCATCTTTCTGTAACACCAGAATGGATGGCTCACAGATCCAAATGGGGACCAGCAGACCTGCCCATTTCAGTCACTGTATTAAACAAAGAGCAAGTCAGGAGAGTCCAAAAGTCTTTAAATCCTCAGCAGATTCGCTGAACAAGATGGTCTTTATCATGAAAGAATACAAAAATCCATCTCCATGGTAAACACATTTCTGGCAAGTTCAGTAGTAATGATAAAGGAAGAAGGAAAGATCCTTTTTTTTTTTTTTTTTTTTTTTTCTGAGGAGAATCTTAATGTGCTTTCCTAGGCATGTCCCTGTCTCGGTTCTGGCTCTGCAAGGAGAAAATATTGCAGCATTAGAGCTACTGGGACAGCTGGGCCAGAAATAGCTTCCACCCAGAATTCCCCAGTTGCACTCCAGTTAGCAAAACTGGACCTGACTAATAGAGCACATACCTTGATGAAGGGAATGGGAACAAAAGCTGCAACACAATTCCAGTGTTGACTGACTCAAGATCAGATTCTAAACATTTCTGGTATCCCCCTCCAGCAAGGAATAGAATCCCACTGCCACTGTTTTCTTCCCAATTTTCATTAACATTCCTGTGTTTAACATAAAACACACCCACACATTGTACCAGAAATAATTACATGCCACACAGAAAAGGTTAGGGATGCTTCAAATAATTGCCTACAGTGTCCCTGATACAGGCTGAGGGAGAACAAAGGAAGTTTATGAAGAAATCCACGCATATTCTGGAGGCTGGCATCAGTTCAGATTTTGAATAGGTATGTTGGACACACCAATATACACAGCTTGTACACTGAAGGACTTCCTTTGAGGCCAAAGAATCAAACGAGAAGTTTAGGGAAATACCAAATACTCAAAATCACTGAAAGCCCCCAGCTTTGCTATGAGATGGGCACAAACCACACTTCTAGCACGGCTCTCTCTGCTTCCCCAGAACCCCTGTTGCAGGTTACTTGAACTGCCTGGTGTCAGCCACAACCCCTGACCCGTGTGATGCTGCAGCTTGCTCGGGGTGAGGGCACACACATATCGTCGCACAGGGATCTGACACGGTCTTATCTCGGGCCTTTTGCTGTTGACATTTGTCACCGGTTCAAAACTCACGACGGCCACCATCTCCGCTTAAATTTACAGATACGTTTTAATTAATGGGGGAAAATGTGTTTATCTCCTCCGAGCAGTGCCTGGCTTCCAAGCGTTTGTTATCTCCGGTGTGAAATTTAGGCTGACAAGAATCAGCGCTTCCCACGCCGCAGCCCCGCGCCGGGCGGGGCCGGGAGCTGCTGCCTGCCCCAGCCCTGCTCACGGAGTGTGCCCAGCACATCTGCCTGCGCTCCGGCAGCAGCTGGGGCCGTCTGACCAATTCAGCGCCAGAGAGTGAAATTAGCGCTAAAGAGTTTAATTGTGAGTAAACAATGCCGCATTACGGAGCGGTAAACACGGCAGTCGGGACTGAAGGGCCGAGCATTCAATCACAGATGTGGCCGCTCCGGTGCTTTCACTAAGGATCTCCCTGTCCGTCTGTGCGGTCCGGCCGGGCTTTGGGCGCTGTGGGTCACCGAGAGCCGCCTCCCGTCGCTGCTGCCCCGCACCGGGCGGGTGATGCTGCCCCAGCCCCTGCGGCTCCAGCGCTGCTGCGGGAAGGAGCCGCTGCCCGCCGCCCACCTCACACACCTAGACAGGGGAGAACATCCTGAGCAGACAGCGCCAAGAGCGTGCTAGACACCTCTAATGGTTTTCTTCAATAATAGAGTGTTTCTTTCTTTAAAATTGCCAGCTGACCAAATGTGTGTGTCACACCCTCAAAAGCACATAGGCCTGGGAAGCCTGGGTACAGATGGTTTGGGAGCAAGGAGTGGGTAGACATGAATAATTACCCAGATTTGAACGCCCTTGAACAAATCGTTTCAGCTTCTTGGAGGTAAATCTGAAGAGCTGGAGCAGTTTCTGCCATGGTCACTGTGTCTTAGTTTCCTTCTTCATGGAACAGGATGAGTTCTGAGACTCGGAATGACTGTGGGGATTATGGGCAGATCCTGTGAAATGGTAAAGCACACACACCAGCTGAATAAAGTTTATGAGGGAAGATACTGAATTCTTGTTCATCATTTTGTTTCTTTCTTTTCCCTTCACTCCCATTCTCATTGCTTATTGATTTTTGTTTCCAGCTGACATACGAGCGACAGCCTGCATTAAGACAACAGCAACTGAAGCATCAGGAAAGTCAACATCAGTATCTACCATTTAAGAAATCTGCTGTTTGATGATGCACATTTACCACTCCAAGAAGTGCCTTAGGGAAATACAACCACTTCTGAAGGGGGACTAGTACTAGGTGGGTGGGCTTCAAAAAAGCACTGCTCTGCATGATGTCCAGTAGGAGAATCCCTTTCAAAAACAGTGAGATGGATGAGCTGTCATCGACCCACTTCATCCCCTGCTTTGCAGGACACTCATAAAATGGGCAAAGGACAGTTCTGGTTTGTTCAACACACGATAAAAACGCACAAAAGGTGATTGACACGAAGAAACTGCAAGTGTGGTAAATTAACATATGCTTCTGAAAGCGCTGATCTACTAGAATAACTCAGGTGTGTGTGTCCTCTAGCTGCTGAAAGACTAACCACCACTTTAAAACTACTGAAATCCCTATATATTGTGAGTGTAAGCTCTTAATTAATTTGCCATATTACATGTATCAACAGCTAGACAGAAATGGAGCTTAACAGCAATTTATCTTCAATCCTGTTTTGAAGCCAACACAAATATTTCTACATTTCACCCTGCTTTTGACTCATTAGGTAAGTAGAAGCAAAAGGGCCCAAACCACTGCTGACGTTAATGTCATAAAAGGTGTAACCTGGCTTAAATCAGTGCCATTGGCTCTTCTTGTGCCAGCAATGAACCGGGATCTCTGCCTTCACTCGTGACACTGCAATTAAGAGAATTTGATGCAAGAATAATTATGAATGAACTCACGAGACTCTCACCCTTTCATGGAGCGTCACAGGCAACAGGTTTGCATGGTCCCAAGGCTGCCTTTTGATTGCTAGGCAGAGACATTCTCCCTTATCTGTTATGGAAAATCAACTGCTCTCTCCCCCCAAAAACACGAGCAGTGTACAGACCCCATACAGAGGTTTCCACCGAGGTGCTCCCACTTCTCCTGAACTCACAGTGGAACAGGGGTCCCTGCTCTGGGCTGACAGCAGCTCCTTCCAATAGCACTATCCATTGAGGAAGCACATCTCCAGCTGGGCTTCTCCATGCATAGGACACACTCATTAAAGTTACTAGAGATGCCACAGAATGGAAAAGATTAAAAACAAAACAAAACCAAGAACTAAGAACAATACCATCACCTTCGTACACATATACACAAAAAAATAAAAAGAGGAACATGTGCAGGGATGAAGGATTCCCCTGCTTGTTCTGTCCAGGCTTTTCTGTTGAGCTTTTCACCAAGAACACTACCAGGGGTTTGTGCTGATGAACACAGGCACCACATACTTGCCATTGCATTAGCGTTGTACCACCAGGGCTCTTAGCATAGACTTGACTCGAGCAGGTAAATGAAGAATTTCCTCTAGCTTTTGCCATTGAACTCCATACAAATATTAGTAAGGCAACTTCAAAATCCAGATGCTCAAACCTGAGGAATGGTTACAGAAGGGCAGTCGTCATCAACAGACTCAAGTGAAAGGAGAGACTACAGTGCTGAGACAGCTGGTCCATATTTGTATCCTCCAGTTTATTCAGTCTTCCTCTGATTATTTCATTAGCTCTTCACTTTTTTAATGAGTGTAATCCCACAACTCCCCAAGCATGCACACTACACAGCCTGTCCCTAGAAATTAACTCTCTCTGCCTTTTATAAAGCTCCCTCACAGACTGTTCCACACTGTACATACATATCCATGTAACTAGCACAATTTGCCAATTTGCCAAAGGGTAAAAAACTCTAAGCTCCCTTTATTTGTCTTGCTGCTGAGTGATCTCAGCCCCAGTGACTAAGAGTCAAGCAGCGAGCTGTGAGGAGATGCCGTGTGCTGCAGCTATGCTCACCTCAGCTACAAGCAGCAGAGCTGCCATCTTGCTAATCAGCTTTAATTTAGCTGTCTCACAGCTTCATAAGTAAATAAAGACTTACTTAGTGTCAGAAATATCAGTATTTAACCGTAGAGTTAAAAAAGTATGGTAATTAAAAGAGTGCCACAAGTCACAGCTCTGTGCAATCCTAACAGATTGTAGGGTTTGCCTTTTTGAACCTCTCAGCACGTTTAGAAACTTGAGTAAAACAACAAAAGGTGTTAATAGCTTTAAGGGGAGCGTCATGCTGATAGATTGCCCATTATGGTTACCCACTCACAGAGAAATGGCAAATAGGTTTGATCAATTCGATTTTAATGCAAAGTGGAACTTGAAAAAACCAGCAATGAGCGAAGAGAAGACCTTTTGTTGCTAATGTGTCTGAAAAAAAGGACTTAATTGAGGTCATAATAATATTATCAGTTATTCACCATCAATAATTCAGCGTTATTTATTACTACATGGTAAAGTTCTGTCAAACAGGAACCGTTCAGGCTTTGTTATACATGTTAACATGAAGCTAGCTGTTGGGTGATTGGTATATATTTCACCAGCTGCTCAAAACTGCGGGATAGCAAGAACTAATGATATTCTTTCTTGGTCCTTGCATTACACAATAGTTAATTTGCTGCATGCAGAAATATACGTTACAAATATAATAGTCCCACATAAAGTATGCATAATAAAAAAAGCATTATATCTGAAACAGTGACTGACTAATCTTGCCTGAGCTATTTGTCATATGGAAAACAATTTCAATTCCTGCATGATTTAGTACTCCTACAGCAGGAGAAACATAAATTCTGCCTTTTCACACAGTTCTAGTCACCTGTGATTAGTTATCTTTAAAAAATCTAAACGAACGTATAATTGTACAATTACAGATGCAAACTCCAGTGTTAAAATTTAAAATGTATTAGTCTCGTAAAATGGCTCATTAATCTCTGGGTCTTAAAGGACATACTTGTTCGGTAATAAGCCAAATGCAGGAAATATATGTGAGATGGTGGATGGGGGAATTTTACCTCATAAGTTTGTTTGGGATTTTTTTGTTAGATTTCTTTTTTAGCCCTAGAATAATTTAATTCCTACAAAATCTGTTTACCAAACACAAAGAAGTTGTCAGTGACAAAGTCAGTTGTAGTTCGCCGGTCATTAACTATGGAAATAAGCTGTTTTGAAGAGATTAGTTTTTCCTTATACACGATATTCATGGATTTATAACAGCCATATAATTTCCGGCTGGAACTGCAGAAAGGTTGGGCAGGAATATTGATCTCTCTGTGTCTGCTAATGACCACTTCTCCGCTGCGGTGATGGAAGGAAGCCTTCTATTAGATTTTTAGCACCTTCCTCAAAGAAGGAAAAAAAAAAAAAAAAAAAAAAAAAAAAAAAAAAAAAGATCATAGGGGCACCTGTGAAAAACATGAAAAACAAAGCGGATCCCACCTAGAGGCCGTCAGGCAGCGCTGGGTGCGGGCGGAGCGCGGGGCAGGGCTCGGGGCAGCGCCCAGCCAGCGCCGGCGGTGATGGATGCGCATCCATCCCTGAGCGGGGGGAGCCGGCAGCCCCTCCGGGAGCTAATCCACTTGGCAGCAGCGAGATGGCTCCTTGAAGGAGCTAAAGTAGACTGACACAATGGCCTGCAAGGCATTAAAATGTAGGAATTAAAAACTGTTAAATTGCACAGAGGGATTCTTAACCTCAGCCCTTTGGCAACACAGTGATGTTTCTTCCCTTTTCTTCCCCCTCGCCTCTTCGTGAAAGTGATTTGCTTTTTTTTTTTCTTTTTTTTTTCTTTTTTTTTTTCTTTTTCTTTTTTTCTTTTCTTTTCTTTTTTTTCCCAAATGATTCACCCATCAGACCACACTAATTCTGGATGCCAGTTCCCTGCCCTACGCAAACCCTGTTAATGAAGGGAATAAAGCATCGGAAAGGGTGCCTCGAAAAATAACTTTGTCTTCTCCTGGTTGCTCCTGCCCCTCTCCTGCCCTTCTCCCTGCCCTATTTCACAGCCATGGTCAAAACAGCCGCCGTCACTCAAAAGCACATCTGGATTCATAGATCCTTTTGGTCCTGCAAATTTAAGATCCCCAGACAAACCTTCCTCTGCAACTGGGGCTGTGCAGATTCCCTGCACCATTTGAATGAGAAAGGTGAAGCTCTGTGTTGTTTAAATCGACAAGCAAATGTTCAAAACTATTTTAAACTGGGGACAATTATTATTTGCCCTGGAGCTTAAATGGATATGGGCTTTTAATATTTTTCCCCTTTTTTTTTTTTTTTTTTTTTTTTTTCCCTGAAACACAAATTATCCTCAGGCTCAAAAACTGACGTGTGGTTCCTGACAATAATAGGGTATCACTCAGCCACTTTGTAGAGAGCTGCCAAAAGAGACTCTCCTTCCCTAGCTGGTGGGTTGGTTTGGGGTTTTTGTTGTTTTTAAACAGCGTGACATTTTAAAAGTTATTAGAGCATTAATGCTGCTTTTTAATGAATAAAGCTTTATAAAACTACTGATATGGAATTAACATAAGTTTACCTCTGAATGCAAGTCTCTCTCTCTTTTTTTTTTTTTTTTTCTTTTTTCTATTTTACTATCCATTACTTCATTAAATCAACACTGGAAAAGACTAGCCTTGCCAAATTTCTCACTGCACATTCCACTGTTTGCCCATGACAGTATTTGAATGTGCTTATTATTTCTAGTAAAGCCCTTATCATTTTCACTGTGAAATTTAAATCACCCTGATCCAACTCTTCTTAGCTAAAGTCAGCTTTATCAACCACAAGAGATGTGGGATTTTAAAAAGATCTGAGTAAATTCACATTGTTTGGATAAACTCATTCAAGGGGGTTCAGCAAATGAAAGCTGAAATAGATATGTATTCCAAGGAGGTTATGGACTGCTCAAAAACAAAGAAGTTAAAGCATAATTAAAAAAAAAAAAAAAAAAAAAAAAAGGAGAAAAAAAAGAAGTTAATAGTATCAGTATTTTTTTAATGAGGGCATTTACAGACCAGATTTTGAATTGGTATTTCTTTGCCTCCACAATAATTCAAGTGAGAAGCAAGACAAAAAAAAAAAAAAAAAAAAAAAAACCAAAAAAAACCCCCAACAACCGAAAAACAAAACAAAACAAAACAAAAAAACCCGCCAACCAACCAACAACCAAACCCAAAACATTAAACTGTTTACACAAAGATTTTTTTTTTTTTTCTAAAATCCACTCTGCTGTGTTATCTGGTCAGTGTTGTGCTATCAAAAAATGTTAAGGGCTGCATTTATGCATTATGCCACAATTTAAGTAACTGTGTATCATGTATATTTAAAACCATCTCTCTGTAGTTTTAATTATCTCAGTCTGCAGGGAAAAAACGCAGCTCCCATGCCTGAGACCGAAATGAAAGTGCTGCACGCTGACAGCTAAGATGTCTGTCCTAGCTTGTTGAGATTTCCTGTAAAATTTGCATTGAAAAGGCAGCTTTAAATATACTTAAAATAAAAAGAGCATTTGCATCTAATTTGCTACACTTGCAGTATTAAAGTTTTATCTGAATAAAGACATGTCAAATGGATTTATATAGTTAAGCTGATAGCTTTTAAAGTCAACACAGTAACATCAGCTAAATTCAACAAAGTAATGGCAGCAGCTAATGGCATTTATTAGTTTATCATCATTTACTTAAAAACCATAACACAGATCATTTTATTTTCACATTACTGTTTGTGATTCTTTGACTCAGTTTGTATTGATTCCACAAATTATGGCAGAAACTGACATTTATCTAACAGAGTTTTCCAAGCTATAAATGTTGGCTTTAGTGGGAAGCAATTGAACACATGCCACACAATGGTTTGAGCCACGCTAGAAACAACCATCTTCAAATAAACACATTTGGCAACCATTTTAAAATGCGATTGTTGCTTGTCTGATAATGACAGAAGGGTTTTTGTTACTGATAAGGCTCTTATTACAAACCACTGCCTATGTAATCTACAGCTTGATCACACAAAGTGCTAAGCACACTCACCCAACCCAGCAAAGACCCGAAGCATTAAGCTTTGTTTTGAAGATATGCATAATAGCAAGCAAGGCTTTTTACAGTACTTCTCTTCTGCAGACCTCAAAGAACTTCACAAAAGAGATCAATGCTGTTTACACAGGAGGAAACTGAGGCTGAGAGAATCCAAATCACACCCAGTGCTGCAGTGGGACTTGACGCTGTCCCACTTTAGTATTCTGCATTGCTAGGTTTTACTGCCACCTTACACTCCTGTTGACTTCAGAATGTCATCATCACTTGCCCAGACTTCGGAGCTACCTGCCGAAAGTAGATATTTATGATAAAGATTGTTGAAGGGTCCAGAATATTACACAACAGTTTTTTGACTCTAAATCAATGGTAAAATCCAGGATTTTTTTAATGCGTTATAGTCTCAATTCTGCTAGAGTTGCCTTTTTACCCTTCTTTCTAGCAATAATTGATGAAGCCTAAAAATTTACCATGAAACATTCAGCAATATTTTATTGCCACCATAAAACCTAGGCACACACATATCTTGGTCTGTAAATATTATGGGTGCGGACACTTACATGTCAACACTCAGTTTTACAACTGCATTTGAAAATGACATCAAAAGTTTCCAATCATGAGATCTACTCTCCTCCCTGGTGACATCTATGCTTGTTCTTCAGTGGAAGAAAAAATCCAGCTGAGCTGAAGATAGGGTTTATTTTCAGAACTATGCATGGAGGTCAACATTCTTGCTAACAGGAGGCCCATGTCTAATTCCCCATGTCATACCCTAAACCCTTAATTCCAAAGAATCACCAGCTTCTCTCTTTTTTCTCTTTGTTTCAGGGGATTTTTTTTTTGTTTTGTTTGGTGTTGTTTTGGGTGGGCTTTGTTGTCATTTTGTTTGGTTTGGATTTTTTGGTATGAGTTCTTTTTTGGGTTTGTTTTTTTGGTTTTTTTTTGTTGTTGTTTTGGGGGTTTTTTGTTTTGTTTTGTTTTTGGTTTTGGGTTTTTTTTTGTTTTTTTTTTTTTTGTAGCAGATCATATTCACAAGAAAAGTGACAATCCCAAGTCACATTTGGCAAGAATTTGAAATGATCATGCTTTTTTCATGCCATTTATTATAATTCTCCCACAGCAATGGGCTTTGTTCTACTGTGTCCTCACCCTGAACTCTGGCTTCTATTTCAGCACACATTTGTAATTCTCTATCCCTGGGCTGAAGAGCTCAAACCCCTGGCTCACCAGAACAGCTCGAGACAGCTGGAGCAATGGTTTCTGAGGCATATCCATCCTTCTTGAATCACCAACTCACAGCTGGCCAACTTTCTTGTGTGTAAGTGCTGGATCAGGCAAGAAGGAGAGAGAAGGAACTAAAGACTGTATTGACTTTCACTCAGAGCCCCAGTCTGACCTCATTCAATTCAACAGGAATTAAGCTCTGATTTAGACAGTGCTAGGACCGAATATTTATAAAGTTTTGTTCAACTGAAGATTACTTGTGAAAAATTGCTGCAAAAATTTATTTGGGGGGGAAATTTGAGTAAAAACTTCACCTGTTTTGCTGTATACGCTCTCTTCCTTCACATCAAGGAACAGAGTTGTAACCTACTGAAAATGCACATCATATTTTACAGCTATTTCAGTCCTGGAGAGAAAGGCAACCCCAGAAGTTTCCATTGTGGCACAGAGACATGAGTCTTCATCAGAGTGTTCTCCTCGGGACTGGAGGGGAGACAGTGCCTGTAGCAAGACACCTCCGGAGGGGAATGTTACGGCACAAGTGTTCTGAAACAAAAGCCCAGAACCAGGTAGCTACAGCAATGTAAACAGCATCACTGCTTAAGAAGTAGGGCAGCTTAAAGGAGGAGACAGAGTTCTATTCAAAGTCAGAGAGAAAAAAACAACCTCTTGGTTTCCATCCAAATGCAAATAGAAAGCCAATGTTGCAGCCGAAGAACTGGTTCCTGCCAGCTCCACCTGAGGAACAGGGCATTTTGCACAGTAGGAGTTAGAGCCTCCAGATGGCTCTGAGGTACAGCCCCTAAGCAGTTTAGTTTGACCTGAAAACCCCAGGGCATGGGAGAAGTTTCCCATCCCTGATCACAGACATGGGCTGGGGGAATTCATCCAAGCACTGATCCCTCTGGAGTAACACAAAGCAGAGCAACCTCACTTCGGCTCAGGTCGTTTCAGTTGTACCTCACTATGTCATGGTGAGTTTTCCTTTTTATTTCATTCTATACTTCAGACAGCTCATTCCTACCTTGTGCTAGCAGTGACCAGTCTCCACTTTCATTCTCCCCCACTGAGACCCTTCCTATCCCACACAGGAATGAAACAACAGCACCCCAGCTGGTATTTATATGCCAGATACAGGGTCACATTCTCATTCGATGCAAATTATCCTAACTTCATTTACTCCAGTGGAGTTCTTGGTGTTTTCTATCAGATAAGGATGTGGACTTTAGCATTAATCATGTGCAGAGAAAAAACCCACCATTTCAAGCTTCATTATGAAACAAGTGCTACATTAGCACTGAGCATGGAAAATCTCAGAATTTCCCTTTAATGATCTTGAAGATTATGTGCAGCAGGAAAGAAGAAGTGGAAAATCTGTCATAAATATCATTGAATATTTTTAATAGCTGAAAGCTGGGCTTTCTTTAACACTCTTGCCTGAAAAAAAAACCAAAAAAACTAGAGCCTATTCATTAATTAGAAGCAAGGAGATTGGTTTGTCATTATACTATGTCTGTGAGACAGCACACAACGGAAAGACAAAGTCCTCAGACCCAGAGACAATATAACCTAGGGAAAAAAGTAGATAGGCAAGCATAGCTATTTGAAAATGTATTATGTGTAAGTATGGAAATAACTGAAAAATCTCAGGATGCACTTTTTAAATATTGTCTCTTGTAGCCTGTTCTTTTCTCACCTTTTAGTCAGTACACATTACCCAATGGTGCCAGGAAATACCTGTGATGGGGACTTGCTTTCCAGCATCTCTAGTGACAGCTGCAGACAGGCTACACGAGTGGAGGCTGCAGAGGACTCCCCCTGCTCCCTGGTCGTGTGTAGTAGGTGCACAGAACACTGTAATTCTAGGCAGGCATCAGAGGCTGCTGCTTGCATTGACTAGTATTTCACCATGAAAGAAAACATTCCTCAAGTCAACCTTTTCCCAGTCCTGGTCTCTGCTCAGGTACTACCCCAGTCTGCTTCAATTCCTGTGCACCTCCCACACCTGAGGTTGGCTTAGGCTTGAAGAAACCCTCTAACACCATCCTGACCTCAGAACAAGAGGTAGAGTCCCAGTTGCTATCAAAGCAGCCATGGAAATGGAAAATGTTACAGTTTTCTGCACTGTCTCAGCAGGCTCTTATGAGTCTAAGGCACACTGACACAAAACCTTGACAAGTGTCCATGTAATAAGAATAATGTTTGACAGGAGGACATGAAGAACTAGTCAAGAAGGCTGTAGCTGTGATAGTGCTTCTACAAGGAGATGAATTTACTTCCTTAGATGGTTGTGTGAAATAAAAGCATCTTCTCTCTTTCACAGGAACTGGAATTCTATTAATTATATGTTATTTGCTAAAAAGAAAGAAACAAAAAGGTTGTTGCATATTGTCTTCTATGGGAAAGGAACTAAGCTACATTTCACTAAAGTTTTTAACAGAATGAACACCCCAGAAGACTTCAGTTGAAGAAAGGAACTGTAAAGGACTACAGCCTTTATAAAAATTTTCAGGTTACTTCAAATGCATTTGGGTGATGGTTACAAGAGTTTTTTGCTTGGCTAAATTTTATCACACTCCCTAAGAATGCTCCCAAACATAATTTCATTTCCCCTTGTCTACAAAAACCTTAGTGTCTCTATTTCCACAAAACTATATTCACCTTGTATCCTTATCCCACAGAATTATTCGAATGTAGGAAAAATAACCCTTTTATATTTATTTCTTTCTTTCCCTTATAGCCTTTTAATGACAAGTTTAGCCTCTTTTTGGAGTCAAACTTTCACCAAACAAAAAACACCAAACCACAACAACAAAACCTTTTTGAGAAAGACAGGAATGAATATGCAAACTACACAATTACAAATAGACAAATAAGAAGAATAACAATAGAATTGTAATTAAAACATTACCATTTAGTTTATGGACTGATTTAATGCTCCCCTCTCCAGTCTTTCATTTAGAGTTGGAGGGAGCAACAGAAATCTCTTGGTCTCAGCTGCTAAACCAGCAAGGCCTTAGACTTTCAAAGGAAGTCAATTTTACCCCTACACGTCTGTGAGTTCCCATGTATGTGTTTACTGAAGAATGGTTCCCACACAGATGTTACATTTCATTTCTAATACCAAAAACTCAGGTCCTGAGTTTTACAGAAACTGTTTTACCCACTTATCAAATAATGTGCCAAGTTGAAAAAACTATCTTCAGTAATCTGCTAATCAGTCTTTCCTACTAAGGTCTATTCTATTGTCTGCATTTGAGATAATGAATATTAAAATTGCACAATTCATCCCACAGGGTGTTTTTCAAATTATACAGAGCACAATAGAATCCATTTAATTGCTGTTGAAATTCCGCCTTCTTCAGGGTGGAAACACAGGAGATATGGATGAGTGGAACATAACACTGTGCAGCAAAGAGGGGAGGAGAAACCCACGCCAAATATAGCAGGGCAATCCTTTAATCCTACAGCAAAATGAAAAGGTTCTTGGATCTTTGCAGCCTAATTTGATATCATCAGTCACTGTGCACAAAATCGACCACGTCTGTGTGTAACCCACAGGTGGCCAGGCTGTGCAGAGAGAGCAGGTTGTGTAAGAGTGACAAGATCAGCATGCAGGAGCCTACACATGTGCTTTGATTCATGTGCAGGACAGGATGGGCTATCTTATAGGAACAGAACAAGCACAAGCTTGCACGTGTAGGTCCAGAAGACAATCTAAACAATCTAAATTATAGAATGCAGCCACAAAGAGGTGAAAGGCAGCATCAACCTGGCCAGGTGCTGACCAGGTATCCCAAAATGTCTGTTCTCTGGAAACAAGTGAACAACACAGGGTTTCAGTGTAGTTTGGTTTTATAATAATATTGTTTCCATTTATTAAATTCACAGACAATGAGTTTGAACAAAACTTTGGAAAGTCATCTCTAAGGGCCAAAACTTCTGGTGGGTTTGGTGAGAGAGAAGGCCCAGACTGAGGGTGTTTTCAGGTTTTAAAAACTTTACCTCAAGAAACTTCCAGCTCCAGAATCAAACAGAAAATCTTCTCCAAAAACTTCTCCTGAGCTGCTTGTTCATTTATCATTGGATAGGTAGAATGTTTAGCTCACACTTCCATGCTGTTTTCAGACCAGAATAGAACCTTCTAGATTTCTTCCAAAAACAAAACCCAGAAGTTTCTGTGGTGGGGCAGGCATAGAGGCTGAGTAAGGCCATACTCTGCAGCTTCAGTGGTAGCTCACCATCCCCTTCCCTCCCATCCAGAACTTCTCTGGCCTGGCAAGACCAGACTTTTTAAAAGAAATGGAAAAATGCAGTTTATCGTGTTAACATCCCTCCTTCTTTAAGATATACTGTACAGGTCATAACTTATCCTTTTTAATAAAAAAGAAATAAATTTACCTTTTGAGTGTCATTTCTGACCACTACTGCCCCTTTTCTAAAGCCACGGGGCTTCGCAGTAGACAGCCTGATGGAATTTCAGTTCACATCTTAATTTTCCTCCTGATAAAAGAGACAAAAAGTCCCTTTCAGTAAAAATAAAATTTAATATGGTCCGCAAATTTGATATATTACAACCTCCGACCTCAGCTTAATTGTTCACAAAGGGCTAACGGTACCACTGGCAAGTAAATGACTTCTACAGAGTGTTGCAACTCTGATAGCTGAAGAGAAGGGGAGCAGCAGCCTGACAGATAATCAAAAATTTTAATGTGAACCATAGTGAGAGAGGTTATTCAGAGCACAGCCAGACTGTAGGAGCCCTCTGCAGCTGCCACAGTAGCTCCTTAGGATGAGAAATGCTTAAACATCATCCTCACTCAACTTGGTTAAGTGTTGCTGCTGTTAGTCACCAACCAATGGAGTCTGACACGTTACAGCAGCAGACAGCAACGATCTGGGGTCTGCACAGACAGAAACATGCTACTTGAATTTCTTTGGGGCCAAGGCTGCCCAGTTCTGTGGCCCTCAAGAGCATTTCTTAGAGTTTGACAAAGAACCAAGGGAAAGAGTATGAAGGCAAAAAGAAAAGAGTGATGCAAACACACCCACCCCTGGCCCATGGAGGCTGACCTTTGAAAGGTTAGTGCAGAGAGCAGGATTTTAGTCAGACAGCCGGGTCTCCCACAGCTCACACAGGTTTGCAAAGGGCCTTAGGGGACAAGGCAAAGGCTAAGTGGAAGAGAGCAGGGGGAAGAAGTGATGTTTGTCCTGGCTGTTTGGTTTGAGAAGTTAGGAAAAGACCAAATTTGTTCCTGACTCTCCTCACCACATGCTGTCCTGATGAAGTCCACTGACACCTAGGTGCATTCAGAGCTGTTGTGCAGAGAATGAACCCATGGAGCTGAAGGGACCATATCATCAGAGAGGTCCTTGCTTCCTTTTTTTACTGAGAACACACAACACAAAATACTCAGTGGCTGGGAAAACAGCATGATCCATGAGCTGGTTTACCTTATTGTCTTTATTATATGGATAAAAGCAGGAAAGCCACATAGTTATCCCCCTAGCTGATTTGGTTGCTAAAGGAGAGATGGGTCAGAGGCCTACACAGGTGAGCTCACCTGCACAGTCTAAAGAATTCTAGTTGCTCCAGGATACTGACAAGCCAACAGCAACAAAAAAACATTTATTTTCTTTCTGCTAATCTGGGCAACATTTTGCAGCAACATCATAAATGAGTATGCTGAATAAAAACATAGTACAGTGTGCATGCATGTCTATAAAGAGAGGACACTTGCCAAAGTGCTGACTGTGTGCATACGTTTACACCTTACCAGGCACAGGTCATTAGCAGATGTACTTGTGCAGAGAATGCTGAATGCAGTTTCCTCCTTCCCCTCCAGATTCAGTGTGGGGTCAGCAACATCCAACAGCTCCCACAGAGAGCACTTGCAGCCCCCTGAGACCACCAACAATTGCATTTGTCCTGGCAGCTGCCGCTCCCCCTCAGGGTGTGCTCCCCAGTGGGCTCCCTTCACGAGCTGAGGCTGCAGCACAAAGGGACCCAAACTGTGTCCTACCAGCAAAAGGAATTACAAACCTGCCAGCTAAGAGCATAAAAGCTTGGTGCCTCCTCCCCAGAACATGGCAGGCAACAGCAGCCTCTGTATTACCCTGCACGGGCTCTCCCCAAGCCATGTAAGGGTCGTGCTCCGTGGGATGGCCCTTGTGAACACACAAGGGAGCTGCAGCCCCAGCCCAGCATCCCAAACCAACTCTGCTCTACACCACTGACCATCATGTTTGGCTTCCTGAAAGGCAAAAAGGATGGTGAAAACTATACCTGTCTTCTTGTTGGTGAAAGGCAGCTGAGCTACCCACATGTGCAAAGCAAAGGGAAAGGACATTTCCAGATCAGAGGGTGTCTGCAGCTCAACAGCCCAAATCTCCAGCCTATTGCTAAATTAGGGATGCTGATATATCCAGCAGCAGCCACTAGTCATGCTAGCTGTCTCAGTGTCACTGGAAAGCAACTACCAAAGCCTTTAGAAGTTCATATTTCAATTTTAAAGCTGAGGCTATTTTAGCTAATGTCCCCAAGGCAATTGTCTGGTCAAATGTCAGAGTTTATACTGCTAAAGGAAATCACTATGTTTATGAGATCTCTGCAGTTTGGGAACCACATTAAACCCCATTTGACTTTCTCAGATTATACTGTGTTGTGGATATCTTTTTTTCCCCTGTGTTTGGAACATATCTCAATCTCCTTGTATTCCTATGAGCCATTGAAAATATCTCCCTCTGTCATGTTTAAATATGAGCTTCATTGCTGTAGGATTTTTCTCCACTAATTCACTTATTAAAAAAGAAAAAAGATCTTTCAATTGATGCTGTTTCTGTATGCTTCTGAGTCTAATACCCTGCAAATTGGTAATTTATTTACTTTTTCATTGGCAAAACATGGCTTGATTTTGGTATTTCATGACTAATGCTAAGCTTCAAACTTTAATTTAACCCTTTAATGCACAAGATTCCCCTTCCTTTTTATCTCTCTGGGCTTCTTGGGTTTTTGCCCCACTCAGTGCATTACTGACAGCAGGGATTGGCTCTTTTGGCACAGCACAGTGCAGTGTTACCTGTGCTGCAGAGGAGCACTGTCAGCTGCCTTCTACACAAATTCCACTCTGCCCATGTTCATGAGCTGGTTGCACCTCAGAGATTCACTGGACATGTAATTATGTCTAAGCCATTTGGAGTCTTACACATCTGCTCAAGTAATGTGGCTTGAAAGCATTTCTTGATTTGCAGACTTTAAAACCCCATACTTTCTCCACCACTACACTAAAGTGCTTGTTCCTCTGCCAGGCCTGAGTCGTTAAAACTCTGCCTTTTTTCCTAGCAGTGGGCTTGTTCTCAGGTTTTCAATGTCTCCTCTAGTTTGGGGTTTATACAAGTCTGAGTGTCATGACACCTACAAGCTAGCATCAAATTCCATGTACAGCTAATCCCACTGAATTTGTCAGTTCAAAGAACTTGAGATACCCAAAAAACCCTATGGAAATGTGTTTTTTAAGTTTGGTCTTGACAGAAGACTTGGCCAGAGCAGCTGGACTGCTATACTATGTGGAAGCACTGATGATGGATGTAAATCTGAAAGTTCCTATTCCAAGGAGCTTTATTCCCAAAGCTTCTAACTTACAGGCCTTACACTTAATTTTGTAAATATTAAAAGCTACTTCTGCAGTAGCCTGTATTGAAGACTACCCTTTACAAAACTCAGTACAGATAACACTCTGTGTGATGAAAAGCTACACCTTTAAACACAGAAGAGAACAAACTCATTTTTCTGTTTCAATGAAGGACAGTGGTTCCTCTCCACATCCCCTGCATGTGATCACAGGGCTGCAGCACCCAGCAGCTGCCCACACACAGGAGCTCCCATGTCTGAAATGGGACAATGTAAAAGGAGCATTTTAGAAGCAAGAGAGAAAGGGCAGTAATGTTCACAGTATAGTTTTTCTTCCTATAGTCAAGGTTGGTTCTATTTTAGCCTTGTTCGCCTCATATTTCTGCTAGATCCTCTCCATCTTTGAAAAGCAACAGGTACCAGATGCTGAGAAGATAGCACTGAGCTAAGCCTGGAAGCTAAATTTTCTGATTATCTTTCATATAATGAGCATCTGTACTTTTTAGATTTATTTATCTAAACAAGTACCTCCATTTCCTTTGGGTATTTTTTTTTCTTCATATTATTGGCTGACACCCAAGTAGGCAAAGTATTTCAGTGCCATCCCATTTCTAGGTTCAAATAGAAATTAAAAAAAAAAAAAATTAAAAGAAAGAAACAGTGTAAGGTTGATCACACACTTGTTATTAAGTCAAAGCCGGATTCAAGTGTTTGTGTGAGGTAGAATTATCTCATTCTTTTTGTCTGTGTCTTTCTGTGATCTACCAGTCAAGTATGTGATTGGATTTCAGCTCAACAAAACCTTAAATTACACACCTATTGTGCCTGAGCTAAGCCTAGTTTCACAGCACTGGAGAAGGCTCCTCACTGCTCTTTTGGCACTGTTCGATCTGGCTCCTGCTATCATCCGCAGGTTGATGAATGAGTAATAGGATTAGAAAGTCTCATCTCTGAAATGCTGTAATTGTCACATTTGGGGAATTGACAAAGGCCTGGGTGATGGAGAGGTGCTCCATAATGTAAAGTCATACGTTCAACCTGCACTCACTGGCCAAGGCTAAGAGAATGGGAGGAATAAAAAGAATCCCTTCAGCTCCCCATTTGTCCAACATACACAGATATCTCACCCTCTAAATTAACCTTCTATGCATGAGTTTGTTGGAAGGCAGAGTGCTCTGCCTCTTAGAGACTCTTACCTCTCTGGAAGGGAGATGGTATACTTGTTGATCCGTTGGTTAGTGCAGGAGATTAAAAAGGGGCTAGAGCAGGGGGCAGATTTTCTTGTCTTCCCCAGCAATCTTCAATTCAAAACACCAGGGGAGATATCTTCCCCCAGGCAACCAGAAAAGAGCAGCTCAAGCCATGATTCAACAGCTGAGGATCTGAGCCTCTGCATTCATATGGACTGTCTTTCCATCCACCTTCTCAGGGTCAGTAGCACATGGTTCTGGCAGAAATTCCACACTTTTCTCTCTGTAGGCCCACCTATATCAGCCAAGATGCATCTGAAAATGGACAAAGTTTTCAGTGGCTCCTATTCCAAGTCTCCTAAAAGGGTAGATTTCCAAAGAAATTTACAAGTCAGACTTGGGTAGATGTGTTACTAAGGTACATTGAGGACTTATCTGGCTAAATATCCATGTCAACACAGTATTGAACAGCTTAACAGCAGAAAACAAACTGAGAGGGAAAAAAAAAAGTTTTACTAATCCTTTCTCCTATTTACTATTTTAACTTCCACTGCTTACAAGCAATGGTGAAAACTCTGTTTTTAAATAGAAGAATGGAGAATTAAAAAAATACACAGGAGTAGTTCTCTATTCCAAAGTACCATCAGCACTGCCTTCTCCTGAGAAATGGCTTCATGCCATGCATACAAATTAACACACAATTTTATTCCTGTTCACCTTTTATTAAAAAAGAATTTCAGAAGCCAACATCACTTCTGCTGAAAGAATGTGTCCCCAAATGCTCTACAGATGCAGCATGTGAGGTCAACATTCACCATCCCCTTTCTCTGTCAGTGTGAGTTTCACTTTAATTACAAGTGCATGTTTTGCACATTGTAAAACTACCCCTGGCTCTGACCACCATAAGAAAAAGAACATTTAGCTCAGGAAACAGTAGCTGACCCTGTCTGCTCTTTTTCTTCCTTGGCATCAGCTAAGACTATTAACACCTTATGTGTGTTGCCTGTGTGTCCCACATATGTGTGCTCTGCATCCATTTCATGCAGTACCTGTTGTAAGTGCATACTAAAAGCTGCCTACTGGGAATTCTCTGCTTTGTCTGACTCCTCTTCTTGCTGTCTTGCTTAGCTATTGAATTCATCTGCTTGACAGAGAAACCTTTCTCTGTACTAAAAGCTTTGTCCTTGGAAAGCTGTGACACTAGACTTAAACACATAGAGGCCTTTTTCACCTCCCAGTTCACTTCCTAATTATTCATTCCCAACAGAGGAAATCAGGAGAAACCTCAGCAGCCAATGTAAACATTTTGTAGTGGAAGGCAATTTTTTTTCTCCCCAAGAGCACAGTGAGGCCATGATAGTTGAGCTCCTTACTGAGAAATTGCTCTGGCTTTTGTACAACAGAAAAATGGGCAATAAGAATTTTTTTTTTTTTTTTTTGTAGGAAAGAACTAAAACAGAGTAAACCAGACCATTTGATGGTGACTATTTTGCTCTGAGAGTCCTTTGCCAAATAATTTCAGAGAAAAGATCTAAGTCTCCAATGTATGTTCAATTTATAATTTTCATCTCCGCAGATCAGAGCAGCTTTCCCACATGCTTGTAACACGGGATAAGATCACCCAGTAGCTGTTTCTTCAGAGACTTTCCACCCAAAGTGGCAGCTGCTCTAAAGAATCACTTTCCACTAGAGCAGTGTGTCCCTGCGGGAGCACCTTCCCCCTCTTCACACCCTCAAACTGAGGCGGTCGCCTTTCGGAGCACTTTGTCATTAATGGAAGTAGGTGCCCGGTGCAAATAACTTGCAGAAGCAGGGCTACAGCCAATATTTTTCCAGTCTCACTGTAACCTTAACTGCAACACACAATATTGGCCCGCTCCCAGGAACCGTCAGTGGGAAGCACATACAGCAACAGGCCACCCACTCACTGTTTTCTTAGAGAAAGTTTGCCAGCAGTGATACGCAGCTTGCACCACCTTCCTGAAACGTTTCCACACTCCCTGAGCTTGCGCAGGTCTGCTCCTACCAACACCTCCCATTTCAAACTGGCCTGCCCCACCTCCCTCCACACAGCCCAATCTTCTCCTCCAATTGCTTCCTTTTTCCTCATCACCTTTTCCTGGCTCCGTGCCTCCCTTCGTGCTGTTCCTAACGCCTGGGACAACCTCTGATTAATGTTCAGCAAACAGCCTCCTCCACAGATCAGACCACACCCAGCAGAATACTGTTTCACTTATGGGCATCATTCTGTCTCGTGCCTTCCTCCTTTCCAAAGAGGAGGCTCTGACTTGCTTAACAGTGAACAGCACCCTTTGTTTCTTCAAAGTGACATGGCACTTTGGGAGTGTGCCTCTCTGCAAGTACCACCAGAGCTTTGCATGTGAGCAGTCAGTGGGACAGTTTTACACAAAATTAGCTGCTGCCATCTATAAACCAAAGGAAAACACAGCATCAATCCAGAGCTAGCTGCACTGAGTTTTACGAGTTTTTGCGTACCTTTTAATAACTGCTGATAAATACCATCACATCAACTGGTAACTATTTGTTTGAGAACTAGTGTCATGATACCATTTTTTCTTCTCCAATCACCCCAGGAGTCACTAATAGGTAGAAATATCCTCATAGCTCTGTAGTTAAGGAATGAATAACACACTGGCAAATGAGCCAGTGATCTGGTTTTTGTGATCTGTTGATGTGTATTGTTTTTCTGTCAGCCTTTTTTCTTCTTCATTTTAATTTATAGGTCAGTTACTCAATTAGCTTGTTTTGGTGCATTATGCCATATATCTGTCACAGTATTTTGCAAAATCCATATCCAGGAATCATTATCATTGATAATGGAACATCTAAAATAAACTAAGAACTGAAGAACAGTTTCTTTTAGTAACTGAAAATGAACAAATTCAGTATAATTTTTAGCTGTCTTAGATGGCTTTTTAATATTTGACCTTTTAGGGCAAAAATTAACTTCTTGTTTGAGAAAAGGTATGCTGAAATGGGAAACAGTTGGGTGGCTTCTCACTGTATTAAATTCACTTTTCTCAAGACCAGCAATACTCCCATCATTACTCTGTTTCTGTATTAAAATCTAATTCTGAAAGTTTGACAAAGTACACTTTTAACACAGGTCAGCAGTATATTGACAGGATGTTAATTTTAAATTGTGTCAGCATTTCCTGTCTTGAGTGTTAATGTCAATTAGCACCTTGCTGCATAACCTCCAAGTCCTCCCTTATTACCGGAAAGTGGCAAAGCAACAGCAAAAGCACTTCTATTCAAAACACCACTCACTATCAGCCAAACAAAGAACTGTCATAACAAAACCAGCCAGGTGAAAGTGCCTAAGCTGCTATGGATTTGAGGTTAGAAGCCTCAGTCTTTTTCCTTATTCCTGATATTAAAAGTATAAGTGTGTCAACTTGGAGTGAAAGGCTAATTACTTTTAGGCTCTTTGAAAAGTGTGTTACCATTCAAAATCTCTAAGCCTGACATAAAGTCCTTGGCTTTGGATTGCACAGTGTATAGCTCACTGTAGGTCATCCATTAGTATCCTTAACACACTCTGAAATGTACAGTCTTATTCTGGGAAATGGGAGCATTTCTGCACACCTGATTTTTTTGGCATTTCCTACGTGATGTGGAAAGCACAAGTTCCAGTCTCCAGCATCTCAGTGACACCTCGGTCCCGGGCACCCAGTGAATAAGCCTGGTGACTTTGTACACGTGTTTTTAAACCACTGTATAAGGACACCTTTATAAATGGCACAGAATTCTCAGCCTACTCTATCATTTGACACCAGATCACAACATAAATGTGTATAAGAAAGTCTAGATGTAACCACATCCAGGCCTGGTACCCATTCTTACATTTATCTGCTCTGTTAAATTCAACAGTAGGCACCCAGGGTGAAAAAATCTCACTTAAGTCAAGCAAAAGCTCTTCCATGATGTCACCAACCTCAATGCCTGTCTTTCTCAGAATATAGATGTGTTCCCAGAACCACAACACAAATCTCAAGAACATTTAGCCTAAATTCTGAAGAGAACTAACTGGTGTTATAGACATTTGTGAAAAGTAAATTTTAATGGAAAATAGGAAGTGTTACAATCTTTTCCATCAGCTCTAATCCCAGAACTTGTTGCCTGTTAGGACAAAAAAAAAAAAAAAAAAAAAAAAAAAAAAAAAAAAAAAAAAAAAAAAAAAAAAAAAAGATTTTCATCAACAAGTCAATGTAAAGCCTAATGCTGTTGAGGTCAATTAGTGTTCACGTTTTGAACAACAGCTGTTTACTTTTAAATTTGACCTTGGCCACTTTTGCAATTTTTAATTATCACTAGCTAGTCCTTACAAAGAAATATCTTGGAAAACATGTTACCATTCATCTTGAGCATGACAGAAAACAGAAATGGGAGAGAAGCATCTTACAAAATTATAAAGGATTAAAATACATTATTTCTGTGCAAGTCAAAAGCTCGATGGGCTTTGGCATTAGCATTCTGCAGTAAGCTACACACTGCTGCACCAAAACGAAGTCATTTCATACTGAATTGTGTGTGGCTTTTCACTGGGGTGAAGCGGGGCTTACTGTGGCTGTGATCATCACCCTCTGTGCCCCAGGTGAGCAGAGTCAGTGCTGGCAGTGAAATCGTAGCAGCACCTCCTCCTGCAGCTCAGGCACTCTGTGTGGAAACCAGTTGTTCAAAGCATAAAATGCATTTTCATACTGGCCCTCAGCAAGCACCGTGCTGCTTCGGTTCCTGCCTTTGTTCCCCTGAGCAGCAGCTCAAGGTGTGGCCGGCATCACGCAGTAAATCTCTTGCTCCTGAGATCTGGTGTAGAGATAGATGACACAGGCATTATGCACAGACATTGCACTGGGTGCCTATGCCCTGCCAGATTCTAAACAAATTGGCCAAACAAATTAATGCCACACACCCTAAATTGGCTGAACAAATTAATGCAACACGCCCTTTGCACAAGGGTGTCTTTGAAGGCCAAAGACCATGCGTGTTACAGCGAGATGCGTTCTACTGAGCAGGGTGTTTCAAACAGATCTGTTTTGAGAGAAGAGAAACAGTGTATTGTAGTTTCAAGTCAGAACAGGGCTTTCACACAAGAGCTTTTCAGACACCAGCACTCTGTGTTGACATTTAATTACTAAACTCTTAAAACAAATAATTTGTATGAGCAAATACTCCTCAATCATTTCATAATAATGCAACTAGTGTTTCTTGGCACTTAGAACAAAACCAGAAGCATGTTGAAATCACACACACAATGCCTTGTTCTGACATGGGAAGAGGTGCCAGATAGAGCAGTGTGAACCCTCCAGGCTGCGGGAGCTGATGGGATTCAGGAACTGAGTGCTGCAGTTCTGTTCCCAGGGGCTGGCAGCAAATCAGTCCCAGCAGGTTCACTTGGAGGTTGGAGTTTACTGAATTTCATTCTCCAAGCAACCCTCCCTCCTGCTGCTGAAGGTCCTTTCTTCCACCAAGCCCCAAACCTCCCAACAAAGGATTAAGGGAGTGTGCATTCTTGAGGCTTGTTGGGCAAGAGAGGTTGCTGGAAAGGCAGGAGCCTGGCAGAGGAGCAATAGATATGTGTTTTTTGTTGCTCTCTGTGTACCATGTACCCTAATCAATGGAACATTTCCTTCCACCTACCTTTCGGTGTGATCTATTGCAACACTTACACATCTCTGCTACCAAGCAGCTAAGCTCAAAACCCATTCTAGCCAACATGTAAAACCCACACCTTCAGTTTCTCATTTCCTCTTTCAAAAGGTCTGATTCAGTGCAGCAGAAAATACTGGAATGCCACTGTTCTTCTTTAGGTCCTTCTTTTTCTCATGTTGCTCTCATTTTCTTACCAAGTTCTTCAGGACAATGTCTAAGACTCGTCAAGAGATTTTTCATAAAGCAGCAATATTTCTCTCTCAACACATGCATGGCTCCACATTCAAGACTATCTGCTTACCTATGTAGCCCCCCCTGTACCTGGGACTTTCATGAAGTGTGATGTTAAAAGAACAAATTAAAAGAAACAAGTAACTTTCTGATGAGACTTAAAGCAGCTGCAGTAAAATAGCTTTGCAAGTAGGAATCACAGCTTTGGCTTGCTGTGTTTCTCCAGGTCCAAGCCTCATTAATATGTTACTATTCAGCATCTGCTAGCTAAAAGATCTCTGCAACACAAGTGATACTGTTCGGTGCTTTGGTTTTTTTTTTTTTTTTTTTTTTAAAGAGTCAGGAGTTCCCATATTTAATGTGAAAAAGCCTTTGGTTTCAGTTGTGGCAGAGATCAGCTAGGGCCCCTCTTTCCTCATTTTCCTTCCCTCCTTGCATTTCCACCTGCCTACTCCAAGTCCTCCCTTTACTCACTTCTATACTCTAATCTCCTTACAACTTTCTCTCCTTCACACAGTAATCCTGCCACTCCCCAGGCATCTTTTTTCATGTGCATATCCACTGACACATCCCCCCTCCAACACTGCAGTGTATGCCCCCCTCCTGTTTCTATGTATCTGTCCTGCTGCTCTTAAGTAAAATCAGTGAATTGGAGTGGAAACTTGAGAGACAACCCATTTATACAACCAGCTGAAGCAGCAGACTGCTTTCAGTGGTGCAGGACCTGGCCTGTGTTTAATGTCCAGACTTCTCCTACACTGGAGAAGGCTTCCATGTGGACACTTCACCTAAACTGCCTTCTTGGCCAATAATGCTTTAACAATATTCCAGTTGTATTGGTGGTCTCAGGCTCAGTTAGTGGACCTTTTGAACACTAAGATTGTGCCAGCATCTTGCCCTCCTCTCTAATTAGGAGCCACCTATTGTGTTCCATTTTTCTCTCTGAAAACTGCTGCTGCAGCCTTGCTATCAGCTCAGTATCGTGCCATTAGTCAGAAGGGCAAATGTGTGGTGTCCTTGACATGTCAGCTAGAAATGTCTGGCCCCCTTTCTCTCTGGGGAGCCAGCCTATAAGCTCTGTAATGCGTTTAACCTCTATCACCTCAGGGAGTAAGAGTCTCCACAAGCAGTTTGCTGCTGCTGCCCCACCCCTAAGCTAACTCGTTTACCTTATTTTTTCTTACAATGTTGGATAAATTACACTCCACCCTTTAAAAGTTATTATGGTTAGTATATGACTTGCTAAAGAGTTGTTTATAATTCCTGTAACTCTAAATTATAGCTTTAATCTCATAACACAGAACATTAATAAACATGGCAAGGTGCTTTGAATTAATAGCCTAACTTGTATTCACATATTTGGACACGCATATATTTGTATACTTCTCTTACCATTTTACAATATATAAGCCAGATCCAGATCTCCATGTCAAAGGAGAAGGAAAAAATGAGAAAAATGAAAAATGAGTCAGAGAATTCACATTGTAGGCCATCAAAAGAAGTATAATGCTTTGGTAAAATTACTAATTTCTATTGCAAAACACTGAACATTGGCATTCACAATGCATCGACAAGTAAGAATTTGATCTGAGTTTGTGTTTAGTTTTCATTTGGACAGGCTGATCTTTAAAGACAAGTGTATTCTTTCTACAGTCCTCAAAGGTTTATTAAATCTGATAAAAGCCATATCCCTTGGTTTTTTGATAGTTGGTGCAATAATGAATCCAGCTGCTTAAATGTGAATGTTTAAAGGAAGATCAATCCTTCAGGCAAAAGCAGAAGATGTGCAAGAGCCAGTGCTGCACAAACACTTGGAAATTCCTTGTAAAATTCATTCCCATTTTTATATTTATTAACTTTTCACATCTTTTTTGAATATTTGTTTTACCAAATATTCAAAGTGCAAACCAGGAATGTTCACCCTAGCATGAAAAATTATGAGGACCCATAGAAAACACATTCCAAGATTGCAAACCCAAGAACTCACAACTAGAAAATGTAATTATTCTTGACAGGGAATTTCTACATATAAACCAAAAAAAAATGAAGTGTCATGAGATTTTCCTTAATTGAGTTATGCCTGAGAGAAATGACAGTTGTAGCCATTTGGAAACCACAAGTTTGAAAACGAATGTGTTTAAGAGCAAAACAAAACACAAGATTAAAAGGCAGCCCAATAATCTTGAAATTTCCTGAATTATTCACAGAATCAAATAATTTTCATAAATACAATAAGGAATGCAAAGGCCTGTGATTCTGGACAATGGAAACCACAGCCCTGCCACAAGCCAGGCCACATCTCCTTTGTTAAAGTCAGCCCTGGAGTCTCAACTGCATGTTTGTGGTAGTGCCATGTGCATGAACCCCTTTGCAGCAGTAAAAGCTGCTTTCAAAGGTTTGGAGCCAAACAGGTCAACTTCTTACTGAGCAGCACTCCACACATTTCTCAGAGGCATCACCACCTGGGGAAATAACTTTATTTCTTGCTATGACCAAAGAGAGAATATTTCCAGATCTACTAACGCAGAGACCGATATTTTTTTTTTTTTTTTTTTTTTTTTTTTTTTTTTTTTTTTTTTTTTTTTTTTGGTGTGGCAGAGAAAGTAACAATTCATGGTTTTCACTGCATCATCTTGGATTTTGTTGGTTTAACTTTGTTAAAATGTTTCAAGCCCTGTAGCTAAGTGACCTTAAATAAAAATATTTCAACAAAAGGAGTTTCTATTAGGCATCACAGTAGTGGAGAAAAGCCTGAAACATTAAAGCTTCAGAGTTGGAAGACACACAGAAAAGAAGTGCAGCTTTAATTTTTGGGAAGTTTGTAACTAAATTGCTCATTTTGGTGTGTTTGTATGGAGAGGAGGACTCCTAGTTATGACTTTTGCATGCTCTTACAGGCAACACTAACATAAATTTTAAACTAAATTCAGTACTATTTATTAATTAAATCAACTCACACAATAGTGTATATTAACTGCTATCTGACTTGGAAAGATCAGTAAATTAATAAACTACATTGGAAAGGAAAAAGAGGTGACGTGCTCTGAAAACATTATTGACAGTCCTGGGATAAGGATCTGCATCAGATCTTACTTTAAAGCATTTGGCCTCAGGAGGGAGGCTTTAGTAGTTGAAACTCATCCTATTCCATCAGATAGATTAGTCCAGGGCACAGGAGTCTTTTCCAGCCACTGTGAGAGTATATCAGCTACAACCTGCTGCTGGGAAATGGCCACAAGGAGCTGGCAGCAGCCGTGTGAGCAGTCACAGGGATCTTGGAGCATCCTCTGGCCACTGCACTGCTGGCTCACTGCAGACCACGGTCACTGGAGGTAAGGAATCGATTCCTCTAAATGCAGACTGCAAAGCTGAGAGTGGGACTCTGCTTCAGCCCAAGGGAGGCTTTATCAGCTCACAGGCAAGGCCAGACCACTTCCACAAGAACAAAGGGATGAACTAGAGATTTGGAAATAGTGGTAAAAAAACCAATAACGTGAAAAGTGAATGCTTTTAGGGACAAATACAATAATAGCTTTGCAGGAAGTGCAAACATCTCAGCTGACAGTGACCTGGGCATATTTATCATTCATAAGATGGCAAGCAAGCTTGCTGATGTGGGCATAAAAAGCAAAACAAAATCATAGAATATGAGTCAAGGCGTGTCAGCCTTGGATAAATGGGCCAAGTCTCTGTACCACATGGCCTGGACAATTGGGCATGGTTCTTTCCACCTAGGGCATCAGAATTAAGACAAATTCAAACATCAGCAGGAGCAGAAAAAAGGAAAGTAGGAAGTCCAGGGGCATGAAGAACATATTCTATGACAGGAGGCTAAAAGCCCACACAGCTCTACCAGGAAAAGAAGACTACCATCTAATTGGTAAATATGTACTGAATGCTGCATGCAAACACCCAAAGTATAGAGCAATTATCCTTCCTGTCAAGGAAAAAAGGGAATAAATGACCTTTTTTGGTTGGGGAGGTTGGGAAAGCTGAGAATGATAATTTCCCAGAACAGCCAAGAGGAACAGCACAGGGCATTCAATCACAGTATTTGAAAAAAGAAAATGTGGATGTTCAAAGTTGGATGATGCAAGTTGTTACCAAATCTGTGCAGTCCACCAGGACCCCTGTAACCAGTTGGGAAAGTCTGCTGCACTTATGTAGAAAAAAATTGAGTTTTTAGGCCTGGCTTGGAAAGGGGCATCAAGGCAAGTGGGATGACTGGTGAATGAAAGATTTTTCCTTCTCCCTAGCTGGTGGGTTCAGTTTCATAACCTCAAAACAACATCACCAAGATGTTCAGCAATAACATCCTTTTAGGGTCTCAGAACCAAAGATATTACATATTCCAGTTTTAATGTCCTTACTGAGGTAATATTCAGACAAATATTCTGATTATCAGCTTTCATTTGAAAATAAAATAAAAGGAACATCTCAAACGCTGGAATGGCCAATAAATGAACCCTACTTCCCCAAATCTCTTTTTCCAGCTGCTATGAAGTGCTATTAAGTTGGTTTACAACACTGAGTAAAAGAGATTTTCTGCTTAATAAGGAAATACCTAGTAATTGGTCATAAGGCAAATGACATTTACCAGCGGGCCATTGGGCTCTAAATGATCATAACCCAGAGGATTTAAACTGCATCAGCCTCTGCTCTTCAAGAGATTTTCACTTCAGGAGTGAATCAGTGCTAAAATATTACACTAAGGATGGAAGAACACATTGGGTGTAAATTTGGAGGCCTGTGAACTACTGGAATATCCTTTGTGCATGCTATGCATCACTTTGGGAAGACTCAGGACATCCTGGTTCAATTTCCCTGCTATGCCTTGGAACATTCCTTGGACACTGTGGACAAAGAAGGGCTGAATCTCAGAAGATGAAATCCCTACAGCCAAGACTGAGGGCAGAGAATGGCAATTCTGCAGACTAAAAGCAAGACAGAAGATAATAATTGAGAAAATGAGAGGTCCACATGTGGAATTACTTAGCTAGTAATGGCCAGAGTCCAGTGGAAATAAAGATCCAGCAAAACCTTGTTTTGAAAACAAAATATATTTTTAAAAACTTACTAAAATCAGTTTTCAGCAGTTGCAGTTGAAGTTCAGTTTTGAGCAAAGATGATTTCAATCACTGAAAAATGTATCTAGCACATCTATCTTCTTCCAGTTTGCATTGGTAGAAGTCTGCTGTTAACTGCCTCCAGAGGGTTTGAGCAACTCACTATATTTAAACAAGATCTGGATGCTTTAAAACTTTGGTAGGTAAAGAAAGTATTTCTCAGGTAGTGGTTCTGATTCAGATCTCAGCTCCTTGAAGTCCCTGTTCTCAATCTATCTCGACTTATTTCTATACAAGCTGCATAGATAATTTAGGCTTAAATAACAATATATTTAGAAAATAATAAGAATGAAAAAGAAACAATAACTATTCTAAGCTCACATATCTCTTAGAGAGTTTCAACTTTATTTTTCTAGTAAATGCCATTGAAAAGCAGAGGGAAACAGTATTTCTGTGTTGCATGACAGTCATCTAAACTCTTCCCTGCCAGCTTGTTCAGCCTGTACAGTATAAGCCACAACTGTTTAATTATCATGTGTTCTGCCAAAGGTGCAGCCAAGGCTGTTCATAAGGAAACTGAGGCAGTAAGCCAAATTTCATTTGCAGATCAGACACGCCTGCTAGCAAGCAAAGCCAAGTTTTAGGTACAGATGAGATCAGTAGTTCTGTCCTCCAGGGAAGGTGGCTGCACCTCAAAAATTAATGAGTAATTTTTCAAATTGATGTGAGGTAAACTAGTTATTTTCCCAATTAAGTGCTTTACCAAGCATTTAGGATACGGTTGTTTCTCATTGGACAACCATTCCCGAGGTCCAACTGGAGAAGATACAATGCAAACCCAAGGTTATATCAAATCTGGGTAACCACTGTGTGAATACCATTGGGACAGCATCCCTTTGCAGGGCAGGGAGAGGACATTCCATATGATAAAGGCACTGGAATACAAGCAGAGTAGTTTTCCTGACCATAGTAAATAATTTTGCCTGCTTGCTATAAAGCCGACCTTTAAATTACAAATTGTCCTAATAATTATTAGTTATATCCCTTCTGAGTCCTGCACTGGTTTATAATAATAATCAATACTTCCCTGTTCCACTGATGAGGAAATGATGAGTCAACACATGAGACTGGCCTTGCTACTAACCACAGAGTCAGCAACTACGTGCTAGTCCACTTCTCCTAGCCCACCTCCAAGACAGTTTCTTCTTTCCCTTCCCTCTCTGATGGGGCCATCCCTGCCAAACTTTCCTAAGCAAAAGTCTTCCAGGGGTTGTCAGGATGATTATGGCTTTTCTTGTGATAATAAGGTATGTAATAATTCGTAGACTTGACAAACTGAACTCACAGCATGCTGTATGGGTTTAGGTAAGGTTTTATTCCCCAGCAAGCCTTATGGTGTTCTACCAGATAATCAGTGCTTAAATACTGGCTGATCCTGTAATCCTAATGTAAAGTTCCCTTTAAGGCCAGAGGTAACTTTGCCTGCAAAAAATCCGCACTTTTGCCCACAGATAGACATTTTCAATGAATTCCTATCTGTTTTCACAAACTTCACCACAAACCAGACTCTAAAAGCATTGGCTTCTTACAGCTGCTTCTGAGCAGGTTCATGCATTGCAGCCCACAGCATGTTTCTTGCTCACATCCAAGACAGACATGCAGAATGTCCTGCTGCATTTCCTGCAATTGCAGGTGGAACACTGTGTTCATACTGGAAACCAGTGGAAGTAAATCTACTCCTGCAACAGTGCAAATACCAGCTTTGTTGTTAGTGCTTTCTGTGCTGTTTATAAAAGGAAAATTATTGTTGTGGGGTTTTTTGGATTTTATTTTGGGGGTTTTGTTCGTCTATGTAGCAAAGAAAATGCAAAGTTTAAACCGACCTGATTTGGACCAGACTCAAAGTTTCAGGTTAAAAAAACCAAACCAAGACATAGAAAACAAAGACAGCCCTGGCAACAGAAATGAAAGGCCAGCTATCCCTGCTACACTGAAGACATCCACTTTTATTACATTACATATGATACAAGTCCTAGCTGTCAAAATCCTCAGGAGCACCTAAACAGATAATAAACAATCAGTAAAAGACTTATGGCTACATGTTTTTCATAGTATTGAAAATCACCTGGGAACCATATTTTAATGGAAAATACAGCTTGATGGAGACAAGCTTCATAGATTTATGAAGAAAGTGCAGCACAAATCAAGTGGAGGGTTTAGCTTTCCAAAAAATGATATGGAGGTGCTAGAAAATAACTCCAAAAAAAAAAAAAAAAAAAAAAAAAAAAAAAAAAAAAAAAAGGAAGAAAGAAAGGACGAAGAAGGGCAAGCAAAGGGAGGAGGAGGAAAGAAAGAAGTGCTCCTCTAATGATTTATGCTGTAGAGAAGGAATATGCCTACTAGTGATCCTGTTACCTTTACTGCACTTTGTGATTGTTATTCTTCCCCTAAGAGAGGTGGTCATGTTACACACTGACAGAAAGTTACACCTCCTCAATGTGATTTGTCCACTTAAAACAACATTTATCATGTTGCCAGTTTATAAATCATTTAGGCCAACTAGGCTGAGGCTGTAGGAAGCCAGCACCCCTAACTGATCCTCATACCAGATAATTCAGAGACCTGCATTTGTTTACACTAAACCTTATCAGCCAAAACAGCAGAGTCCAGTGCCAGCTGAACTCTGGTTCCTTCATCTGAGTGAGAACATGGGCGAGGTGCAGTTCTAACACATTGAGAGATAGGCTCCTGCTTTGAGTGAAAATGTACCTACATCAGTCCACACCATGCCAGTGTCCTGGAAGGCTTCACTAACATGGACAACTCTTCCTCTACACTTTACAGCAGCAAAGTCTCTCCACAGAAATAGGAGACAAGCTGAAGAGGTTGAAGGTTAGCTCGCATATTTCATCTATTTTGTACATGAGTGTGTGGAAAATGTCCATTTTTAACTTATGGAAGTATTTCGTCCCCTTGTTGAACACAAGACACAACCCTCTCTGTGCTTTTTTAGTTTGTGTTGAGCATAGATTCCAGTAAACTGAAATATTCAAACTTGAAATTGGCCTTTTGTCCTATTAAAACTCTTTGGGCACTAAGAGGAGGCTGAAATACCAGCCTGGACATCCGATCCAGCCTGCAGCACTGGCTACAGTTACCAGCTCACAGAAACCTGCTCAGACGTGCATGCAACACAACAGCTCATACACTGAATGCAGTTCCCAGCTAAAAGTGGGATTTTAATCTCTCTTCAAATAAAGTCTCCAAGTCCACACTTCTTACAGCATTAGGAGACAAAAAAAAAAAAAAAGGCAAAAAGCTAAACATTAAAAAAGGATGAGCTTTGGATCCAGAGGATTTCAAACTAATTGAGAAGGAATTAATAACTTAGGTTTGATGATATTTACGTATGAGACATAAATACATCTAGTGCAAGGGAGGAGGAACTACAGGGAAAATCTTTGTCCTGGAGGTGATTTTTTTTAAATCCACAAGGAGAGCTACACTAGTCTGTGAGATCTGGAGGGATGAAGCTCTTCAGTGATTTGTGATTGTTGTTGTTTTTAAAACAGCCAACCCTTAGACAAGCAAATTCTTCTTAATTCAAAGTACTGGAACACTATCACCCTATTCACTTAAGACGATCCAGCATGAAGACTTTGCACACCATACTCTTCTCCATACAGCATCACAGGCCTCACTTCTGGTTATAATTAAAGGCACATTGACCAAGATTAAGACACAAAAAAAGGTCTTTTCCTGAAACTGATGCATAGCTGCCTTTGACACATCATCCTGAAAAAAAAAGTAAGATGTGCCCTGCCACAATTACCTTCACAGCTAGGGACTGTTATTTTCAGGCATCATGATTGCTCTTCTTTCTGTACCTAATTGATTTGAATCCCTCCATTGGTTTGCTCTCGTTTCTCCCTTTGGCATCTTCTAAATTCCAGGTGTGGAATTCAATCCCATGCTCTTCTTGACAACCCCTAAAATTCCCAGCATTTATTGTTAACATGTACTTTGCCAAGGAGTTTTTCAAAGATATGGTGATTGTTCCTGAGGAGATGGCTCTACAAAGGTACTTGTCTGCCTCTGACAGCCTGTCCTGCAGAGGGACTAATATTTTAACACTGAGAAAGGTTAAAAAGAAGCTGGAAATACACAGCTGATTTTTCCAAACCAGCTACTCATTTAGGAGCAACCAGCTCATGATACTCTGAGTCTGTTTCTCAGAAGTGCTCAATATAATGTCTTTATATATCTTAAAGAATATTGACTACTGACATGGGGATTTGGATATTTATTGTTTGGGTTAAGCTGAAATGAGAGTTACGAATAAAAATGAACAGAATAGTAATGAACAAAGAAAGACAACTCACTTCTCTGAAGAGTGAAAGAAACCCGAACATCTTCATAAGAAAACTTTCCTTCAGTGAGAATGATGTTGAAGAGTGGTGGTCTGAGACCTCTAACACCCTAAAAGTTCAGCAAAGGCCTGTCTGCATCACCACAGAGGGAGAAGTGACCAGTCACCAAAAAGCATTCATAATGTGTTCAATGTTCTAACATTTTCCAAAGATCCTGTTAAAGGCAAACTGGATTTTAGGACAGATGGATGCCTGGTCACTGTATATTACTGGTGATGGACTGTTTAGAAAGCTTCTGGCAGAATGAATTCAAGCAGACAGGTGAGGACCTGATCTGACATGAATGGAAACCCATTCGTGGGTTCTAGGGGTGAATGTACATCTGATACAGGAAAGGAGATACTGAGATGAGGCTAGGGACACAAGTACAGCTCCTCTCCAGTAATGACCCTGAGCACTCACATGCCAGACAACAACAGGAGCCACTAAACACCAATTCCTCCAAAATCCAGTTTGGAAACATGAAATATACAGGTTTCCAGATTCAGGACAATTGTCTTCAATTATTGTTTGATTTTTCAGGCTATGAGCCACTATATTTGTACAGTCCATACAAATATGAGAAGACAAGAACAAGCCCCTGCACAGCATTTGATAAAATTGCCTCAGACAGTGGGAGAAGCCATGTCTAGGGAAGGCTTTCCAGGTATATGTAAGAAAAACAAATAAACAAAAACAAACAAACAAAACCTGCTAAACAAGGTTGTGCTGTTTAAGCAACTAATTAAGAGATGCACAGCTTCTATGTAATTCTGTGGAAAACAGCTTGTAGGATTTTTACAATGTAGAAAAAAAACCCTGCAGTTCTAAAAAGTTTTATATCAAATGCACAACTTCTAAATTTAGAAACTCTGAATTTAACACATCATTGAAGAACCTCTTGAGCACTGAAGATTTAATGGCGCTTTTGACACTCTTGACCAGAGCTAGAGCACACAGCAGTTTCCACAATGGGAACTTCATTCTCCCTACTGAACTCCCTCATTGCTCTCCCACAGCACAAGATGCTTCCTCTCATTCCATGCCCAGAACATTGCACAGAGCCAGTGCCTCTGATCCAGTGGGCCACAGCCCAGCCCAGAGGGGCTGCCCTTCATCTCTACAAACCTGGAGCTCTGACTACACCTTGGAAGCACACAGTAGGGATTAGAGAAGTTTTTAAAGTAAAAGTGAGGGAGAGAAAAGAGAGAGGGTTAAAATTATCAGTACAAGAGCATAATGGAATAACTTTTTTTTTTTTTTCAGGAGAAATCACTGGATTTCTTTTCACAAAGGATTCATGCAATAAGTTAATTAAATAGATGCACTACCTAAGATGTTTAACATTAATTTAAATTCAGCATAACTCCTCTGGCTTCATTTATTCTTCTCTGTACTTACACTAGTTATGGACAGAATTTAACACAGGAGTTTAATAGCTCAAATTCATTTCAAAGAAATGCCAGTACAAACCACCTGCCAAATGCTTAGTCTGCAGGTCTGTTTCTGAGTTTCTCTAGCCTTCTGCTTCTCTTCATTATACTCCTATTGAGCTTTTTCTTTCATGTAGGAGATATTCCTGAACACTGAATCACAATTAATTACAAAACCTCCATCCTGTTAAACTCAGTCCAGGACTTGACTCTGGATTGAAGGAAAGCCCCTCATTAGGGCAACAATTAATTGTTAGAGCAAAAATAAATGACCAACAGCAAATACAATTGCAAGTGAAAGGGGAAGGCACCATTCTCCCTCCATGACTATTTGTAGTCTGTCACTGCTCCCCTGAACCCAAGTGTGTGTCTGTCCCTCCTGCAACTGCATCTGCAGAGAGCCTGGGCCCTTGCTCTGTGGCTGGAAGCAAACAGAAGTCACTCATCACAGCAAATCCCAAAAACAAGGGTTTGTTTTCATCTGCTCCACAACGACCCAGGGAAAGGGATGCCAAAATCAAATTATTTCTGGTCAGACCCACTAAGAAAAGACCTGGTGCATCAGACATACCAACAGCAGTGACAGTGCTCGGAGGTGGAATGGGATCAGCAGCACACCAGAGCTTGTGTACCAGAGCACAACTTTCCAAATTTTGATTTATCATGTAATAGGAAAGATTTCTTGTGAAACCTTTACCATGTGCAATAATTTCCCAAGAGAAATTAGTTCTATTAATGGAGACTTTCAAAAAACAAGACTTGGAAAAGCTCTAGGGAATATATACACACTATAGGAAAAATTCCTGCTTGGGAATAGCCATTATTCGGTGACCTCCCAGGTCTTCACCAGTTCCAATTGCATTACTTTTAAGCTTGGTACTGAAATGCTGTACAAAGTGACACGAGTTTTTTCTACTCATAACTAAGGTAGAAAAAGTATTTTGCAACAGAGTTAAAAAGCCTTCACAGAACAAGAAAAAGGATTTGCTTTGTTTCCTTTTATTTTACTGGGAAGTTGCTGCTGCTTGGTTTAACAATAGACAAGCCTTCTCAGGTGATGGGAGGAATGAAAAATGTGAGCAGTTAAGAACCCCTGATCACTGAGAAGATATTTGAGACAGAGAGCTCGATTAACTGCTAGCTAAGAGGCAGAGGAGAATCTCGTTGCTTTTTGCCACTGTGTTTCAGCATAGCAAAGATACACACAAGATCCAATCTTGCATCTGGATCTGAAATTCAGCAGCCACAGCTGGGTAGGAGCTGACATTTAATTTGTCAAGGGTTTTTTTGTAATTGGTTAATACTAATACGCACTGTAATCCTCGGCCTGCCTTAACTGAACTTACATTTCCCCTGCTGAAAGAAATGCACACCAAAAACATCATCCTAAAATAGTGGTTCATAGCTACATCCTACTTATACATGTCCCCAGCAAACACATGAATTTTGCCTTAACCCATTCTGGATCAAAGTACACCAGAGCAGATTGTATCTGTTATGGCAAAAAGACAGGGAAGAAAAACCTTCTGACTTTGCTCTCTTGTGAGTGGGAGGAGCCCACTCATCTCCACAACACCAGCAGGGTTGGAAGAGAGTGATTCCTTTTGGTTACTCAGACAAAAATACATTTGGGTCTTTAAGTCTGTGCCTGCACCCAATATCTGTGCCTGAAAATTTGCTAGACTGGGAACACTGGTTGTAGATCCTATTGCAATCAAACCAGGAGGACTCAGCAAAATTCAGGTAAGAGTTTGAACCTTTTCCTCAAATCCTGAATTCTAGGTCTGAATATCTGGGTTGGGTGCATGTCTATTCCAGAAATCAGCATGAGTAAGATGAAAACTAGTGTTTATCCCTCTTCAATAACAATTGTTTGAACAACCTGAATGTAAATGGATATTAAATGCTCTCCTGCAAGTTAAAACACTCTTCCAACCTCTTCTATCTGACCTCCCTAAATATCAAAGCCTTTTACCTATTTTAGGCCTCTTGCAGATGTGAGTGCTGATCATGAACAGATCAGACAGAGGCCAGAAATAAGTCGTGGAAAGGAGCAAAAATTCTTTCAATAATTATTTCGAATGCAGCCTAAATGTAAACTACAGTGAAGATTTCTACTAGGGAAAAAGGAGGCACACGTATATAATCTGGGAAGTCTTCCAGATTTCTTTTCAAGGAAATGAAGTTCTCAACACTGGCTGCATGAAGGGCATTTTTGGTTTTCCACCACACCAGCAGCAGTGCTGAGCAGGGCTCTGAGCACACCCTTGGAGGTGGTGCAGTGTGCAGCCCTGTCCTGGTGGAGCCACAAAGCTGTCATCACCATCCCGAGTGCGCTGAGCATCCAGGTTTCCCAACCCTGCCACATCACATGTCTGTGCACTGCTCTGCAACAAAACCCATCACAGAGCTGGCCACGTGCAGCACAGCTCTGATCCAGCATGCCAGCCTTCAGTTTCATTTTTTGGGAGAAAGCATAACTCTTTTTGACAGCTATTTCAGCTACTTTGACTGTGAAAATCTTCTTTACATATTTATTACATGAAAACACATTCATTGCTAAAAAAATGACCAAAATCTAAAGAAAATCTAGTATTTCCCAACAGCTAATTATCCATGGAGCAGATCTTTGGAATAGGGAATATATTAAGGAGGAAACTGGGAATATAGTAAGTAAATAAATAATAATTTTAAAAATCCATCCAATCCAAACACATTAGGGTAACTAAAGATCTCTGTACCTTAGGATTGTACCCTTGCTAGCTGATGATGGAGACAAGAAAGAAAAAAGATCAATGTGAGGGCTAAACTGAGAGTATTACAAGAGAACAAGAAAACCTCACCTGCTGAATCATTTAATTGACTTTTATGGAGTTATAGACATTTGCACAGGTAAAGACTTCTTCACTCAGCTGAACTAGCAAAGACCATCACACCAAATGCAATGTCAAAAGTACAATATTCAGTGCATACTACATTTGCTTATGTCAGATTTGAGAACGTCTCCATTTCAAAATGTGAAGAAGATATCACTGAATTGTCAGGGTGTTGCAGAACTCTTGCCACTTGTTCACAGTGGAGTGTTTGGGATTAAAACATTTATTGTGAATAAATTAATGAAGTAATATAAAAATTGACAGCTCAGCTATAACATCTGCTCATCCATAAAAAAGTCACTCCACCCAGCTGAGTGGGTGAAGTAAATATTACAAGGTTGAATTAATGTAGGTACTGATGGAAATATGACCTTTTTAATCAGCATAATTTCAAAATAAATTCCTAAGTAATAAAAAATTAAAACACATATGCTATAACGAGTGGAGTGAGATGATCTGGATTAATCAGCCATGGCTGTACTCTTAAGTGAGCCTGCCCCATTAGTGCCTAATGTTCTTCCCTCCCACCTGCAAAGAAGCCCATAGCAACTCACATAGAAATCTTGCTTATGCAACAGCTTTTTGAGCCAGTATCCAAGTGTATTCGAAATGATCTGAAAAAGTTCAGTCTATATCAAGCCATTGCACTTTTCAACAAAGCCCTCACAAATGACAGAAGACTGGGCAGCAGGGGAGCATCAAATATTTGAAAAATAATCTGAAAAGCATCTGAAATGAAAAAGATCTCACCAAGAAAGCTCAGTTTGCTACTCAGGACATAAATACCAAGTCAACAAAAAGAAGCACCAGCTGAACTTTGGGCAGAGATTTCAAGGCATCAGGTGTCCAAAAGCAGAATGTTCCATCTTTACTGGCATATAAAGGCAGAGGGAAAACTGGTAAGAACTCAGAATTTCCAGTGTCGAGGTGCCATGGGAAAATATAGGTGCTGTGCAACTGCAAGGCCTAGTTTAAGAGTAAGTCCAATTTAAATAAGAAAAACATACAAAGGCACAAACACAGTGGTTTGTTGGGCATCCCCCTCCTTCAAAGGAGGGTTCTGTGAATCTGTCTGTTCACCTAATGGCTACAGGTGTCAGAGGTAAAGGTTGTTCTGACCCTAGTGCACATAAACACCTTAATAATAACATTTCCCTGTCATAACCACATCAGAGCTGCAAATGTCCATGCACACACATCTTACACCAGGGCTATTCACCTGCAGCAGCATTACAGTGCAAATTGGTTGACCTGTGTATGTAATTTTACTATCTTCCAGGCTGCATTCTCTTCTCACTGATACGCTCAGTGATTATTTCTTGTCTTTATCTTTTGTGCCCATTTGTTTGTTTATTTAAGTGGTAGCAGTGTAGTGACCATGACAAATAGCTTGGAGGATTCCAAACAGTTGTGGTTTTTTCCCCTTTAGCAGCTTTATAGCAACTCCTTATCAGTGGCTTCTTCATTCCTGCACCTTGAGAACACTCCCATTGCTTTGGGAGTGTTTTTTCCTCCACTGATACACGAGTATCACTCACCCCAACACTTCTCCAGTCCCCTGATGGATCTGCTCAGGGCCTGTCTGAGAGCACATCTGCCAATGGGACTGGCTGCAGTGGCCTCTGAAGGGCCACTCTCCTTTTCATTCATTTACAATTAACTCCTGGTGATGTGTTTTAAGAATGAAGCTCTGAGCAGAGCACTCAAAGGAGCTCAGACAGGAAAACGCTCTCTGCAAAGATGCTCCAAATGTCCTTGGAGACTGCTAACATAAATCTACATGCTGCTGTCAGGGAACTCCTGCATTTTGGCTCTCCTAGGCATAAGTTTTTCCACGAGGGAAGTCCCTTGCCTCTCTAACTGACAGGAGGAGAAAATCAAAAGACAACCAAACACCAGTAACAAAACTTGTTCACAGGGCTGCTGCATTCAGAGAACAGTGTGTGGGGGTGGGGGGTAAGCATTTTGGTTTAGTTTAAGAAGACTGACCTTACTGATGACACTGAAGCAGCTGCACAAATTATATTTAACACTGAAGCATCATGTGTATTCAGAAGCCAGCCTGAAGTTAATATAGTGCATTTTCAAAGTTACTATAAAGTGCATGTTTAGAACTGCAAATGGAAGCCATTCCCTTTGCTCAGCATGTGAGATAAACCAGTTAAATTAGAGGTTTGTTTATATTCTGAGCATGCAAGAAGAAAACAACACACCTTCTTCCGTTCAAGGATTGTTATTTCTACAGTGGCCTATGGTACATTTACACTCTGTATCACATTTACATTTTAAATCTTGTGCATTCTGCAAGTAGCAGGAGGAGTTGTTCTGTTAAAGCCTTTTGGTAAAAAGAAAAGCATTTCTGCAGCCACTAGCCTTGTTTAGATCATTTTACTAAATTCAGAAATCACAATTCATTTGCAAACAACCGTGTTTCCCAAAATGTATATCCACTGGGGTTTTGTTGATAGCAAAGTCTGAATAGCAGAACTCTGACTTCTGATTTCACAAAACCTCCTTTGAGCATAATATGGTTTCCATCAAAGGCACATTTAGCAACTACCTTTAGCCATGGCTGAGGTCTTCAGACAACTGCCCCATATAAATGATAAATAACAGCAAGAAAACAAGTTTTCAATTAATACAGCTGTAAACTGCTGGCTTGGTCAGCATCCAAGGTTACAGAGTGATGCTGAGCCACATCAGCAAGTGCATACAGATTACAGAAGAGATGCAACCTTGCACTGTGGAGGGCACCTCGGCTGTGTTTCATATGTATCCTTCACAATTCTTACACGGGATGGTTCCAGCCCAGGAACAAAACCAGTCTTGCTCCAAGGGTATTGTATGTAAAGATTAACAGTGTCAAATGGTGACAGCGCTATCGTAAATTCCAAGCACACAAAAACTAAGATGTTAAATCCTATCTCTATAACTTCTGTTCCTCTCAATGCGAAATTCAGAAGGTGTTGAATGGAAGTGATCACAGAAAGTAGTAGCTTGATTGATAAAGTCCCTATCTGGTCATTTACGATCTGGCTGAAGGAGAAGCAGCTTTTGCCAGACAGAAAAGCAATTAATCTGCAAACAAGCCGAGGAACAGCAGGGCTGTGCATTGGAGTCTCAGGCTGCTGGGAGCTCATGAGAGGAGATAAGACTGCAGCCTGCTATTTATTGTACATTTTAATTAAGTGCTTGTTAACGGCAGTTATCTTAACAGTCATAAAATTACTGTTGTAATGCATTTTGTTTGAGGAAAAAAAAAAATGGAGGGAGCCGAAGGACTTTATGAAAGCAGTCACAGATTGCTTTCACTTTAAATCAAAGAATAAATTCTGAAGAGGAGGGATGTTGCAATGATCTAAGCCGAGCCACTAATGGTTATTTAATGTGGCCATCAGTGTTTGTAAGTCCCTAGCATACGGAACATACACAATAGCCTCCAAACCCTCTTTAACACTTATTTGAGATGACAGGAAAAATGAAACCGTTTGTGCTTTCAATGGAAAAGCAATCATTGGTACATTATATTCTGCTTGCCCTATCATGCTAATGCATGGTAAAAATGTCACCAAATGTATTTAAGGACCTGATGGAGTGTTGCTGTTTGATTCCTGTTACTGGGCTGATTAATAAAAATCTTCAATTTGTATGTAAATGCAGTGGGGTTTCATATCATCCGCATACCTGCACCTGGAGAAAATAATAAACTGAAGTTTAATGCAGCAATTATAAGCATTTATGGAACTCTTTAAAGAGGCTGCCTGCCTCCCCTGACCATCAAGATGAGATATTCACAGAGGAATATTACTGATGCTCAGACAAGCAGGGCTGCAGATGGTCCCCAGTGCAAATGCTGCCAATGCAGATTAACTCACTGACTCATACTCACTTTGGTACAACAATGTAAGCTACTTATTGTTAGACAAAAGTGTCATATTTTTCCCTACATCTGAAATAAAATCAAATTTAACTGTACTTTGGAGTAGTGGGAAGGGTGGTAATTAACATTTCAAATGAGGACTGTTTGCATCATTTACACTTTTCCTGACATCATTTAATTCCCCTGTGCATATGTTCCCATGACAACATCATCACCACAGATAAAAATTGCATCGGTACAACAGAAACTCTTCAAGATATATGACAACAGCTGTTTATTTATTTTTAAGAATCCCTCTAATGATCTTCAGACTTTTTACCCCCTAATGGCTGATCCTTAATAAAACAAAGTATGCAGCTATTTGCATCTTCGCAGATGGATATTGGAAAGGGCTTGTGGTTTGGGTACTAATAGAATAATAAGTACCATGTATGGGATATGGTCATGTGGAGGAATACATTACAACATACACAGATACCAGCTTTGATGTATGCCCATGCACAAGCTCTGCTCACACAGCAATCCTTGATTAAGTGCCTGCGACAGAGATGTTCTTAGTTTGTTGTAACCATTTGCTAATTTGCATTTGCAAATTTCAGTGAATGTGCTCCAAATGAAAAACAAACATACTCAACTAAAATCCCTGTGAGACACTCCACTAGTAAAATACTGTTCTACTGTTTAAACGCTGTACTTTTATTGGAGTGCAGTTCTTCACTGTTAGCAGGGTACCAACGTGTTTAAATGACTGTGATGCTTCACACAGATTACAGCCAAAGAATGAAATCAATGAGCTACCAAAAGCACAACTACAATTAGTCTTTCATTTAGTAGTCCCAGACAAGGCTTTAACTTATCCCATCCACAACTAAGTGCTCTGTTGACACTGAAGAGCTGTTTTTATGCTACTTCCCAGGGTGCATGATCAAACCACTCTCCTTCAGGAAGTTAAGTGGAAGATCACCCTTTTTTTTTCAATCCAGCCTCCAGCTTGTCACCAAACAATAGTTTTCAGGCCCAGCTGTGGCACATTTGGCTGGCACACAGCATGCACTGCTCCCTCCTCCTCTGAGGTAAAGGCAAATGAATATCCTGCTCAGGGAGTCCCCCAGCATTTGACCAAAAAGCACACCGGGAGTCACTTGTGGGCCTGCTTTTTCACAAGCAACTGCTCTAGAAGCAGCTTCTTAGCATGTGCATTGGCAAACTGAATAAATCCTTTGCAAGAAAGTCTCTCCCTCCAGATGCAGGTCTAAATCCAGATTCCAAGCAGTTTTGTAACTGCCAAGAGACAGACATTGGTATGAGAGATCTCCAGACTGAAAGAGAAGTCAGAATCCATTCTGAGGGAAGGGAACTTGGCAATTACCCACCAAACCATTGTTTGTTTTGCCACCCTAAATAGCAAGTGTAGCTTCAGACAATCAGCAGCACAATAGCATCGTGCTGCAGAGGAAGAGCTGTGCCACCGAGATGGTTCACAGAGCCATCAGTCACTATGTTCACTGCTCAGGACATGTCAGATAATGGCAGAGGCTAACCAGAAGGTCAGTGAAAGCAACCCCAATTTCCTGACATGCTCACAAAGATTACCTGTTTTTTAGCCAGTGTTCCATTCAGCCTGATAAAAAATAAAAAATGAAACTATTTTCTGTTGCATCTGCAGCCAATGAACTTGCAAGGATTCTATTCCTGCTGCAGTTTGATGTGTCTTACTAAACACAAGTGCCATTGTTCCTACACACCACTCTGCTCCCCAGTGCCATTCTGGGAGGATGAGGGAGGAAGATGAAGCATCATCCTCATCAGACTGACACAATGACTAAGATGATGAGCTCTATCATCAATGTTTGAGCTAAACCCCACCAAACTAAACGGGAACTCTATTGTTATTGCCAGCAGACTTCAGATTAGAAGCCTGAAGTCTCAACCAACTCCACCTGTGCCATTCTGCCTATCCATGGGGAGAAATCACCCTGGCACCAGTGTCCTGCTAGTGCACTCCCCTTGCACACCCCTGCACAGAGTGCTGGTACTGCAGAACCATGGAGCAAAGCCTGTGATATTCCACTTTGTGTGTTCTCAACAGAACTGGCAACTAAATTCAGATGATAAAGTCTTTGACAGTGAAAATACAAGAAACTGAAAGCTTGCCAGCCAGCTTTCAGACCCCACACAGGCTCTGCAGCAACTATTGAAAAAAAAAAAAAAAAAAAAAAAAAAAAGAAGTATATGCCATCAATATTAAAAGATGAACATCTGTACAGATAAAATATTATCCTTAAACAATGTAGTTAGATATCTTTTGAATACTCCACCCCAGCTTATAAAACACTGGATCCCTGCAGATTTTCTGGACTCTTAGACACTCAGTCCACTTTGTAGCCATCACTTATATTCTACTGTCCTCTTCACAGCTCACTACTGCTAAGGCCACTCAGACATTTGCATGCCCACCTAATTATATTTGTTAGAGCAGGTATTTGTAACCCAGTGTAGTACAGGCTGTAGGGTTGGTATAGTAACAGCAGCACAAACATGCCCTACTTCTGTACAGCACAGGGCTGGCCTACATGGCAGTGTGACTGTATAATAAGCTGCAGCATTCAGGTGTACTATTAACTCCATGCTAATTACTGCATGTTCGTGTGAGGTGAGGGAGCTCACTCTTATGCAAAACACAGCAAACCACCTCACACAAATGCACTTGTACATCTAGTAGCCTTGCCAGTAAAACAAATTAAACGTGCTTGGGAACACTGCAGGGCACCAAGGTTGGATGGAGACAGAGATCACATCCCTGCACCATCAGAGCAAACTGGCTGCCTGCAAACCCCATCCTGCCACAGCTCCCAGCCACGGGCACAAGGCTTCAGCACAGGGCAGCTGGCAGTGGTCAGAAGCCCATCAAGAACCCTCCTGAGAACTTCCCAGCATGGCTTTCCTCGTGCCAGTGCTTGGGAATGCTCTCCAGTGTTGTTTAATTTCCTGCTCTAAATGTAGCCTTTGTGTCTGTGGGGGGGAGCAGGGCGAGCACCAAACCTATTTGGCAGTCACTCTTCCATGCAGGTAAGCATTTTTCCACTCCTAGGTATGAGAAATATCAGCACATTTGCATCAAATTAATTATCAGCAAAGTTAAAAGTAGCAAAATTGTTTGGACAGGTTTAAAACTCTTTTATTCTCCATTTGGAAAGCTGGTTTTACTGTTCTTCCACACCATGCTCAATGGTTTCATGTAGCATTCCCTGTTGAAGTCCATGACTCTACATGGTTTGGTGGAAAAGAATGGGTCTTATTACTTGGAGGTTTATTTCAGTTTTAAATGACTACTGTAAGGATAAATTGCCTTGAAAAATACCTCCAAATCATTAGAAATACTTCCTAACCTTGCCATAAAGATTTCTCTTACCACTGTGACCTTAATGAGAATGTTTCCCTTAAGAATTGTGGAGAGTTTTATGAGAAAGCAACAACAAAACAGTGAGAAACCTTGGCAACATTGAGGGGGGAAAAGATCAATAAAAAGAAAAAAACCCAAACAAATAAAATAATCTCTCAGAAAAAAGGCCAATACCAACTTTTAAGATGACCAAAGTCTAACATCCTCTCATTTGTAAGTTTAATTTGTTTTCTGTACTATTTTTATCTGACTGAACTGCTATTATGTGAAGTACAGAAAAAAAAGTCTTTTACTTAGAAGAATTCTTGACCAGCTTTCTCCTAAATATGATATTCTTGGGAAAACAGGATATCACTTTAATAGATGGAAAGAACAGTCCACAGCCACAATACACAAAACCTGATCTACAGCCTTAGCTAACCCACTGCTTCACACATGCCTAGTTTTAACAATGTGATGTGTTCCCTAAAAGCCACTGACTTTTTGTCAGTGGCCATCAGTGGACCTAAACGTGCAGCCTCAGTTTGGGTACCCTGCCAAACCCCTCCCTACCATTACCACAAAACCTCCTCAATCTCCCTCCAAAAAAAGTGTAAATAGTGTCCAAGGGAACAGCACTAAAGGCCTAACCCTAAAGTTGGTGAGAAGCTATCACAGCCACTGACAGCCAGAGAACATTCTGGATAAAACCTGGTCCCACTGATACCCACAGGTCTTCTGTGCTGTTCCAGAGGACCAAGAGTTCTCTTGGTGGGCACACTTTGTCTATTAAAATCAGAGCCTGGCACCCCTAAAGACCCACATATGCTATATATTCTTAAATCAGATAATTCCACTAAAAATAATTGCCCTTCCTTTAAGGCAAATGACTGCTATTTTGCTAAAGTAGAGGCTGCGTTCAAAAACACCACCAGGCAATATCAAAGGCTTTCAAGTTAGGGCCAAGTGAGCAGTCTCCCAGGAGGCTTACACAGGTCCATGGGCTCCCAGGAGCACTGACACAGGTCCATGGGCTCCCAGGAGGAGTGACACAGGTCCATGGGCTCCCAGGAGGAGTGACACAGGTCCATGGGCTCCCAGGAGCACTGACACAGGTCCATGGGCTCCCAGGAGCACTGACACAGGTCCATGGGCTCCCAGGAGGAGTGACACAGGTCCATGGGCTCCCAGGAGCATTGACACAGGTCCATGGGCTCCCAGGAGGAGTGACACAGGTCCATGGGCTCCCAGGAGCACTGACACAGGTCCATGGGCTCCCAGGAGGAGTGACACAGGTCCATGGGCTCCCAGGAGGAGTGACACAGGTCCATGGGCTCCCAGGAGCACTGACACAGGTCCATGGGCTCCCAGGAGGAGTGACACAGGTCCATGGGCTCCCAGGAGCATTGACACAGGTCCATGGGCTCCCAGGAGGAGTGACACAGGTCCATGGGCTCCCAGGAGCACTGACACAGGTCCATGGGCTCCCAGGAGGAGTGACACAGGTCCATGGGCTCCCAGGAGGAGTGACACAGGTCCATGGGCTCCCAGGAGCACTGACACAGGTCCATGGGCTCCCAGGAGCACTGACACAGGTCCATGATCCCAGCCCAGATGTGTCCCAGGGGCTGAGGGAACTGGCTGGCTCCAGTACAAGGCCACAGAAGCAGCCTTCAAGCTGCCACTCTAGGCCGGCCTGCATCTTCCCTGCTAAGAAGTTATTCATGACATAAGGTCTGGAAAAGGAGGGGTCAAGAGAAAACACTTGTGGTTTTGGTGCATTTCCCACATTCATTCAAACACTTGTATTTCATTAAGTATTATGACTGGATGCTCGGATTTTTAGAAAAAAATCCCAATGTTTTCAATTAAATTTTGTTAAGATTTCTATTCAGTGGAAAAGCTTTTTCCCCCTCTCAAAAACTAAACTCTTCTGTGCAAAAATTGTCCAGCTCTAAGTTGATTGACAGTTAGGAAGGGAGAGGTAAACATGTTCACAGTTCTTCCACCAACTGATGCACTGACTTCTTGCTTTAGCGGGTCTGAGACCAAACACATGTTTGGAGTGAAAGCTATGGAACTGAGTAAAACAAAGTCTTACCTTTTTATCTCCTAACATGCCCACTTCTAGGAGATATCTACCCATCTACATTTCCCATACCTCTGAAGAAAAATATTCTATTTCTGTGCAGAAGAGTACACCCAAAGTTCAGTATAATGACCTATATTTGTTCAGAGATCCTGAAGTCCTCTGCAGATTTTGCAGACATGACTAAACAGGGAACATTTTACAACCTCTGAATTCAGGTATCTCAAACGTGAAAGACAGCAACCATTTAACATGGTACCACATTAACCATATATGAGTTGAGGCTATTAAAAATAAAGAAACAACTAAAAAAAAAGAAAAAGAAAAAAAAGTAACTAACTTGAACCAGTCAAATTCTAGCCAATGCAACAAAGCTTGCATGTCTTCCTCTGCCAGAAGCACATATATTTCTTTAGTGAAATAGCCACAAACTCAACACTACATGTCACTGAGAAATTTATCATTTCCTCCATCCAGTGTCCCTCCTTGTTCCCATCACTAGCTATTACACTGATTCAGCAACTGACTCCAAGGGAAAAATACCACTCACTAATTACCATAGAGTGGTGTTCATTCAGCACTTCAGTTTTCCTTGGAGGCCTCTTACCCAAACATTAACCCTCAACCAAACCAACCTCAGCTGTTTCAACATTCTCTTTTCTTCTTCTTCTTTTTTTTTTTTTTTTTTTTTTTTTTTAAATATGTGTATAAAACAGAAGATCCAGACCAGTTGCAGTCAGACTTCTTGGCAATTTAACATTTTTAACCAAAGCAATTTATAAATTATGCCAGTGAAATATTTATTTATATGAAGAATTCTGTGGGTCATTTTAAAGGCGGGATTGGAACTGCTCTTATGTAGTAAGTGACTGAGAAATCTCTGAGCGTTGTCTTGTATAAACTTCACGCTAGCAGCAACGCTACAGAACAATTTTGCTTTTGTCGAGGACATGTGTACATTTTAATTAAACACTTTAATTACGAAACAGTTGCCCATATAGCGACGCAAACCGAAAATGGTTTGGGTGTTAGGGGTTTTTTTTTTTTGTTTGTTTGTTTGTTTGGTTGGTTGGTTTGGTTTGGGGTTTTTTTTGGTTTTTTTTTTTTTTTTTGGTGGGTTTTTTTTGGGGGGGGGGTTTGGGGTTTTTTGGGTTTTTTTTTTGGGGGGGGGTTGGGTTTTTTTGGTTTTTTTTTTTATCTGTTCTAATATAAAAGCTAGCGTAATTCAAACATAACAAAACCAGAGTGTTCTTCTCTCTGCAGTAAGAGGGGAAAGACACCCAGCAGGGACTAAAGGAGCACTTGAAAGGCTCGGTGCTGGCCGCCTCTCCGGGTCCCCAGGATCACCAGGAGGATTTGCATACCAAAGGTAGCGGACATCTGGGGAGCGCCTGTGCGGTGCCTCCGCGCCTCCTCCGCGGCGGCCGTGCCCGGGGGATTCCGCCCCAGCCGGGAACGGGCCCGCAGCCCTTTCATGCTGCTCTGGCCTGTTTACCTACCACAACGGGGTCAGAGCACAGGAAGGAATCTTAACCCGGCGTTTGAGGCAGAGAATGCTGCAAACCTGCAAGGACCTGGCCACGTGTGGGGTTCGGTTGTGGGCAGCAGCTCTGCCAACCCAAAGGTAAAGCCCAAAGGGAGAGCAAAAAGCTTCTGCTGCTTGGATCATGCTTTGAGACTAAAGTCACGCTGGAGAAGAGTTCTGAGACATTATAACAAGCACCACAGAAACGCTAAATACTCTTTTTTTGGGGCTATGTTTAGAAAATCACTGAAGAGCAAGATGTTATCCCTTCTGCCATGTACATTATATTTTCCATACTTGCATCAGTTACACAGTCAGGTAAGAATGGTCACACATAAAGATACACTCTCAGAGTGAACACCACATTATTTTTTAATCTTCTGGACATTCTTTAAGATGCTTCCTCCCTTCCCCAGCTGACCACGGAATCACTGCACATCCTCACAGAGCTTTGCTGTGCTTGGACGTCCTCCAACTCTGGACACTCCAGAGTGAAAAGTCAAGTAGGGAAAGGAGAACACAAAGATGAAGGCACTGAGAGGAAGGAAACTATCAAATATCACAATCCCAACAAGCCATTACTTTTCTCTGGGATCAGCTTAGAGAGTTAGTAATGTGCTTCTAAACTCCATGTTTAACAGTAGTAGCAAATTACTAACAAATTAGTAAAAGCAGTAAAACAATGACTACCAAATGGAATCCCTGCAAGCACAAGTTTGAATGTTTCACTCCGAAGCTCAAAGGGGATACTAAACAACAGTTTTGTAAAACACTGTTTTGCATAGTCTGACAAGAATTGTAACCAGATATGTGATACTGGGAGATTGGAGTGGGAAAATGTACTATTTTAAACCACAGCATATCAGCAGGACAGCTGGCCAGGTAATATAGCTTTTGAGATTTTTTTAAGGGGAAATATCTTGATAAAATTTGCCTGCTCTAAAACCAGTTTAAAAATTCTGTATATATTTTTTTTTTAATGGAATCCCAGCTTCAGTGCACTGAGTAGCATGTCTTAGTGAAATTAAGCACTCATGTTTTTCAGCCAACAATTAATCAGGTTATGTTTTATATTCCTTAATAGGAAAGAACAATTGACACTAAATAGCAATTAAATCACTAGGGGTAATTGCCACATCCTTACATTTTGCTTTAGGATTGGGTTTTCTGTGATGCAATCTCCACCAAAATTTCTTCACAAAAATTCTCTTGCAATGTATCACAGTGGGAGAAGGCAAAAGTTTGTTCACTCTGTTCAAAGGCTGCACTTAATCTTGGAGAAACCTTGAGATTTTTGGAGATCAGAGCTCTCTTTTCAGAGGCTCCAGGTGACTCAATCAGGGCCATCTTTGCCATGATCTCCCCGCTTCTCTTGAAATAGAAGATCTCTACAAAAAACTAATGTTGTTTGAAAATGTATCACTTTTCACTGAAATGTTCTAGTAGGAAGGTGCATTTTATTCACCTCTCAATTCTATCCCCAAGCTAAATTCAGAAGCACATATGGTAGAAGCTTCCACAGCAAGTAATTGGGGTGGGTATCACAACCAAAGGGCTCCTGTTGCTGTTCTGAAAGTAAGGGTTGAGATCTCCATGTAGATGCACAGATCTCAGAAGTATGATCTGGCCCCCGGACATGATAGGTTTCCTATAAAGAACAGTGTTACTATAATCCCTCTCTTGTCATGAAATATTCAATTTTCTTTTTCATTCTTACAAAATAAAATGCTAAATTACCTAGTTTAGTAGGTCAATGTCAAAACTTACGATGAAAAAGAATCTTCCTAAGAGAGTTTCTTAAAACCTGTATAATCAGGTTGGTAATGCTGCCCACAGGGAAAACCCATTAGCAGAAATCTCTAACACATTTCAAAAAGCTAAACCTAAGTGGATTGTGGGTATGCCTGTTTGCTGCATTGCAAGCAGCCCAAATCTGAAAGTGTTGCTACATCTCAGCTCACTGGCTTCCCTCTGCACATACCTGGTGTAGAAACCTGTGAAGATGAGGAAAGTAGATTTCACCTTCCTCACATAACTGGAAGACATTTTGTAGCTGGCTTCAAGGGTTAAACTCCACTCCTGGACTTCAATGCTCAGAAATTCTATGCACTCTCTTTTTAGAGTACTCTTCCTTCCTATCCACTAACACAATAGGAAAGCTTTGTTATCATTAATCATCTTTGGAGCCCTGGGGATTCTCTGAGTACTAGAACTGCTGCAGCCTCCCTGGAAAAACCCACAGAGACGTGCACCAAAGTTTCTGTCAGAGTTCACTCATGCAGATTTTCATTAATAACTGGATTTACAAGCTGGGGACACGGTTAATGCTTCATCTGAAGTCAAAGAAACTAAATCTTTGATAATTACCACCAAAATCAATATTTTTGAATAAAGTATTTGAACTTTTTTTCTGCCACAAGGATCCATTTTCTGAAGGGAGGAAAGAGACACATTTTTCAGCATAAAACCAAGCAATGCTTTACACTGCACTCATCACTAGATATTAGTAAAGCTAAGCTAAGCATTGTAAATAGAGATGGAAATTTATCAAAAATTATACATTTTTGAGAGACAATTATTTTGTCTTAACAGAGAACAATTTACCCAGACTAAACACCTTAAATAGCAGGCACTGAATGAGTTTAGCAGCAATTATTTGACTAATTCATCTTGTCAGCCTCCTAACAAATAGTCCCCAAAGAAAAGCAGACTGTCTTGTAATTTCTGGAGACTTTGAAGGAAAAGGATATCCTGTAGAAATTAAAGAAAAGCAACAGGGCTGAGAAAACACTTGTAAATAAGTCATCAACATTCTGATTAGATCTCTAACTCCTTGATCTAAATGCCTTGTTTTTTTCAAGCATTCTGCTACTTAAAACTAATTTAAAAATTCATTAAGTCCAGGAATAAACAAAGTCAAAAATGTAGTCCTGGTTTCTCAAAGCCTTTTTATCTGCAGGTGCAAATTCTGCACTTATTTATAGCTGTTTCCTCAACTTAATGCCCACTCTTCATAGAAGTATAGTGCCAGCAATAATTATATCCAATCCCCTACTGAAACAGAAAGATACAATGCTCAGATGGGGAGAAGTGAGCTTTTAAAACTCTTCAGACAACACTTATGAGTCTCACAAACAATCCAGCAACACAGTTCTGTAACTAAAAATAAACCAACAGCTTCTGACTGAGAGCCCATTTCAGCATCCCCAGTGCCATGCAAACTTACAGGGTGTTTGTGCCTAAAACTGTGTAAGCACTAAGTAGTTGTGCAAGTGCATGTCAAGAGAAATGTCCCCACCAATCCACAAAATGATTGGTTTTGGGCATAATTGCAGTAACTACACATGCAGGTTAGGCCCATAGCATTGATTTCACTTGTCTATCCTTGTGCCACTACAATACTGATCATTTGAATCTAACTTGTTCTCATTGTTTATGCAGTTAACAAGCAGCTGTGTGTGTAAACAGAGCCCTGCGAGCTAAAACTTGGTGTCTTGCTCCACAGAAATTGCCATCTAAACAAAAAAACCTCTGCACTGGAGAGGAGGCTGGTGTTCACTGAAGAACACAAGGGAAGAAACAACCACAAGCAACAAGAGATGACAGGAACAGCAAGGCAGAGGGATTGGGCAGAGTGCTACAGAAATAACCTGGCACATGACACAATAGTTCATAGCAGTGAACAGTGGGACAATGGGCACATTTCACACCAGATTTCCATTTATTAAAAGGGATTTTCAGTGTTTTCCTTCTTCAGCAGAGCATAGAGAACATAGATACAGTAAGAAGGAGGAGATGGAGAGCAAGTAGTGGCAAGTAACCACTGTAATGGTCACTATGGACAAATCTAAGGTAGACTGAGATAGATAAAGATAAAACATCTTAATAAAACAATAGGAGATGCTAAATAAGTGAGAAATGATCCCCTTTAACTCCAGACTATGTTCCCTCACCCAATGAGACCTCTTTCCAAAGGAAACAGGCTGTAAGGCACATTCATGACACTGTGCTCTGGAGCAGGCACATCTGAAAGGGTGGTCTCATCAAGCACAGTGGCCTCACCCAGACATCTTTTATCTGTCAGCCACCATGTTTTGGAGCCTGTTCACCCAGATGCTTTATCCCATCATTTAAATGCTGTTTTAGACAACATTTTCTTCCCTCCTTTTGATTGATGTCCAGCCCAGCACATTATCCTTTCCTTTAAATTGATGTCACTTTCTTTAAGAGCCTAAGCATTACTCTAAACTGTGTTTTAATTGCTATTTATATGTCCCTCAAGTGTGCAGAATCATTTATTGTTCAGCAGAGGCCAGGACATTTTATAAATAAAATCCTCACTTGTTCCTGGGAATGATAATATTAGCTGACAGCATCTGGATGCACTTTCAAAGCAAAGATTTTACTTCTGCAAGACAAAGCTAAAATCACAGATGGCATAAGCTGGTGTGAAACCTGCAAAAAGCTTTTTTACCCCCTGTTCTTCGAATACCATCATAAGTTGGTGAGTAGGAGGAAAGTTAAAGCTTACATACATCCCAGCATGCCAACCCATGTCCTACTGAGATACTTGACTGTCTATTGCTTCTAAGCAGCTGGAAAAGTGTCAAGCTGTCATCACTGATTAAAATGGGATTTTGCAGAAAGCATCATACGTATTGTCAGAATTTCAGAATTATTTTGTATGACGGAAATAAAAAAAAAAGCTAGTTTTGCTTCAAAACATATTTTCTTCACATTTCCCTCTGTTTCACACTAATACTTACTAAAGGCTGTAGTTATTCAGTAATCATGGACTTGCCTTGCTTTGGAGAGCTGGGGATTTACCCACCATGATTTTTCACTGAAAAGCCTGTACTACTCCTAAATAGGAATTGCACAGATGTCTCCCCATTCACATTTCTGCCACTTGCTGTCTCCAGGCTCACTCCTGAGCAGTTGAGTGGAGCTGCTGGTGCCTGTGATTTTGATCTCCATGGCTCACCTGCAGTTCTCTGCCTTTCCCTCCCTCAGCTCAGGAAGTAACTAGCTCTGTTACACAAACACCTTGTTAGAGACAAGAGCACCATGAATCTAAGGACATACTGTATTAACCTTTACTATTCAATGCAAACCTTCAAACAGAGAACCCAGAGCCTCCTGACTCCCATCTCCTCTTGTCATCATGAGATTCCATCATTATTTGAATTTCCTTAACCTTGAGAGAAAGCTTAAGCATGAAACTCAGGCTTACTTCATCTGAACTCTCTGTTAGGTGGCAAAATTTGTGTAACCCTTTCCTATGTGTGTGCATCAGCCAAACTTGCCAATATTCATTCAACAAAACCTCCATGTGAACAAGACCTGGAAGACACTTGGCACTGAGAATGGAAAGGGAAGATCTGAGAGTCAACAGCAGGGGTAAAGAGACAGCCCCTGCTCCCAGAGGTGTTACAGAGGGGGACAACTAAAGTGTCTGCATTCCAGAGCAGTGCTGCACCACCAGCCTAGAACCTGGCTGGCTGTGCTGGGGCAACCTGGACTTGCCAGTGACACAGGGAGAGTCCCAGCAATGCTGCACACGGTGTGGAGCATTGCATCCCTGCTGTGGGGCTGCCCACCACCAGCCCCTCCCCTGCTGCCACAGCTGGTGCCCTGAGTCATGGTGCCTTGTTGAAGGGTTAACCCTTACAGGCTGGTGCACCTCAGTACCCCCAGAGTCAGCACTGGCCCAGCTCAGTAACAAGCTGAATGTGCTTGCTGGCACTGCAGCAGCTGTGGCTGGCACCTGCCCTGTCCCTGAGCCCCACGGGCTCTCCCCCAGCCTGACCCAGCCCAGGGCAGCAGCACCCCTGGGACAGGGGCTGCTGTGCACAGCACCAGTGTGTCAGGACAGGTACAGCACAGCATCAGTGTGCCAGGACAGACTGTTCCACCAACTAGGCACCAGAGCCTATGGGCATCATGGGCAGGGTCTCACACCACCCCCAGCTCAGCCCAGCTCAAGGGATCCAGGGCAGCCACCAGCAACACTGAGGGACTGGGCTGGGCTCACACTTAAACACCTGGAGTGGGAGCAGGTGGAAGCAGAGGATTGTGGAGAGCAGCTCTCTCTGTGTGGGGATTGGTCAGCAGCACTGTGATCCCCAGGGGCTGGGCATGGCCACAGACCTGCTGAGATGTCCGTGGGGTGAGCCTGTCCCCGGGGCCATCCACTGACCCACAAGGCCACCCCGTCCCCAGTGCCATCCCCAGACTCCTGGTGTGACTCCAATCCTAGTGCTGTACTCAGCCCCACAAGTGACCCTGTTCCCAGTGCAGTCCCATGGGGTGATTCCCAGCCCTGTGGGGTGATTCCCAGCCCTGTGGGGTGACCCTCACCCACCCTCTGATGCACTCAGGGTTAGGGGTCCTGCAGTCCCTGGGGCTCAGGGCTGCCCCAGGTGTCCCTCCCAGGGCAGGTGGGACGCCCTCTGTGCCACACTGGGCCACCAAGGGTTGCAGAGCCAGGCCTTGTTCCTCACTGCCCAGACACCAGGCTAGAACACAACAGCAGGGGCTGCTTTACAGTGCCTGGGTTTGGTTTCTTCCCTTTTCCTCTTTCTTCTTTTAATGCAGCTGTAACTGCATCTTGCAGGAAATACTCCACAGCCCCCAGGCAGCCCCCAAAGGCAGCCCTGCAGTGAGCTGGGCACCATTGGCCTTGGCTCTGAGTGCAGTGTGGGCATCACAGGGAGACAGTGGTGAGGCAAGATCAAGCATGATGAGCTGGATATGGAGCCAGGTTTTTCAGATGGCACTTTTGGCCTTAAAAAGCTGCCTCACCTGCACCAACTGCCCAGTTTTTCTGCTTAAGCCTGTCCCCCTTTGTACTTCCCTGAGCACCCAGTGAAGCCATGAGCAGAAGCACCCCCAGGGATGCTGCAGCCAGCTCCCTGATGTCCTGCCAAGATGAACTGCATCCTCCTGGGGAACAGGAAACAGAAGCAAACCTGGATTGCTGGATTCTCCACTGGTATTTATGCTGGTAGATGCATGGAGATAATTAGCTCATCCTGGAAAAAAATGGGGACAGTTGGTAGGGGACAACAAAAAGAGCATCATAAAAATATAAACTCTGTCATACTAATTACAATTCCTTGTTCTTTTTAGCCAATAACTGCATCAGTCTGAGTGTTAGGAAATGGCCTGCATGGGGAAAATAAAGTGACCTTGTTGCAAACCCTTCCAAACAGAACAAAATTATGTAAATACAGTTCTCCACCCAGAGTGCCTGCAACACTCTGCACCAGTGGTTAAAAACCCAGATCTCTGGAGAAAACAGAAGGTTTAAAAGTTATTTTTTCTCACCTGG